>NMUG010011132.1:0-10721 GCA_002855965.1 Monotropa hypopitys
ATATACAAAACTTCCTGTAAGGACCACTTTGGTAATAGTAAAATACGGAACACTATTTCTAAATTGAATTTTCATGATCGGAATCGTTCAATGTCTTTAAAACGTGATGATAAGTCTCCCCGTGAGAAACAGTCAAGAAATGGTCAGGAAGGGCTTCATCTGGACATTTTTTTCATGAAATTGTAAGGAACAGTCTGTATAAAACTTATTTGGATGAAAGCCTTTTCGGTCATGTTTTTGACCATTTTTTGCAGGGACCTTAAAAAATTACTTCTAAACACATTGAATGGTTCAGATCGTGAAAATTTGATCTGGAAGTGGCCGAAAAAGCTTGGTCCGTATTTTACTCTTATCAAAGCGGTCCTTACAAGAAGCCATATATATATATATATATATATATATATATAGTTCACTTCAAGTGAGAGATCCACATCTAAATGAGTTTGTGAACTTCTAATCATGATCATTATTCATCCAATAGTTTATATTGTAGTACACTTTAATGTGTTAAAAATAAGGATGAGTGGTCAGGATTAGAAGTTTACAAACTCATTTAGATGGGAATCCCTCACTTGAAGTGAATATTATATATCAGTGGGCTTCTAGTCAGGGATTTTGCATTTTGCTTATGGTCCAAACCACCATCTTTAAAACGTGTTGATAAGGGTTCCCACGAGAAATATTTAAACAAATGACCGGGAAAGGCTTTATCTGGACATTTTTTCATGAAATTATAATGAACAGTCTGTATAAAACTTACTCGGATGAAGGTCTTCTCGATCATATTTGTGACCATTGTTTGCAGGGAACCTAAAAAATATCTTCTAAACTCATTGGACGGTTCAGATTGTGAAAATTTGATCGGAAAGTATCCAAAAAATGGTGGTCCGGGTCATAACAAAATGCGGGATCCTTGACTAGAAGTGACCAGAATAAATGTAAACATTTTCGATGACCGGAAGCACAATATAATCGCATTCTTATCGTATGCTTGACAATAGTATCAACCCATACACGCATACATTAAAAAGTATCATAACAAACTCATCGACACTGTCAATGTTATTGCCCACGCTTACTTTGGATCGTCTGAAGTATTTTCTTCCTTACCTGGTACCATTCTAAATTAATTAGAATCGATATGAATATTACATAAGTTCTAAAAACATGCCTATGTTTTAATATAACTCTTTAAACTATGCGTGGTACATCTTATTGATCCCATGTTTCATTTACAAGTGTCCTATATTGAATTACAACTATATAGAGCCGGCCATATGTTCCTAAACAGAGAGGCGAGCGAAAACCAAGGAAGACTTTGAAAAAATTAAGAGTTTTTCGTTAAAATGAAAAGGCGCGCGCCTCGGCCGCGCCTCCTCCGCCGCGCCTCGCGCCTAGGCACGCCTTTCACAACTATGGTCCTAGGAGCTACATTTCCCAATTTGCCACATTATAGGATGAACCGTACTGAGCATCCTGAATTACAAAGACAAGTTAATGATTCACAAAAGGGGTTTTATTAGGGATATCATGAGTCCTTGTGCTGTTCTGGCTCTTTTGACTCCAAAGAAAGATGGATCTTGGAGAATGTGTGTAGACACCAGGCAATAAATAAGATAACCGTGAAGTACCGTTTTTCGATCCCTAAGTTGGATGACATGTTAGACATGATGGCAGGTGCCACGATATTTTATAAGATTGACTTGAAAAGTGGGTATCACCATATTAGAATTCGGCCAGGAGATGAGTGGAAAACTGCTTTTAAAACCAAAGATGGCCTTTGCCTTTTGGGCTTTCCAATGCCCTAGTACCTTTATGAGAGTAATGACTCAAGCGCTCCGGCCATTCACGAAAAAGTTTTTGGTGATTTATTTTGACGACATTCTTATTTATAGTAAAAGTAGAGATCAACACATAGACCACCTTGCTCAAGTCTATTCCACACTTAGGAAAGAAAACCTTTATGCTAACTTGAAGAAGTGTTCATTCTTTACTGATAAGGTTGTCTTCCTAGGATGTGTCGTGTCCTCGGAAGGAATTTCGGCTGACCTCTTGAAGGTTAAAGCCATTCTAGATTGGCCCGAACCTAAAACCATTCATGATGTGTGGAGTTTCCATGGATTAACTACTTTTTACTGTCGATTTATCAAATGGTTCAGCACCATTATGATCCCTCTATCTGAGTGTATGAAACAAGGAGAGTTTAAGTGGACAAGGAATGCTACAAGGGCCTTTGAAGACATCAAGAAAAGAATGATTGAGTCCATCGTATTGCGTCTTCCTGATTTTTCGAAAGTCTTTGAGGTAGAATGCGACGCATCAGGAGTAGGTATTGGAGGAGTACTCAGTCAAGAGAGTCACCTCATTGCTTACTTTAGCGAGAAGTTATGTGAGGCTAAACGGAAATATTCCACCTATGACAAGGAGTTTTATGCAGTGGTGCAAGCCTTACGTTACTGGCGCCATTATTTACTCCTAAAAGAGTTTGTCCTTTATTTTGACCATAAAGCCTTGCGTTACCTAAGTTCCCAAAAGAAGCTTAATCATAGGCATGGTCGTTGGATTGAATATTTGCAAGCCTATTCTTTCATTATCAAACGTAAGTCAGGTTTTGATAATAAGGTAGTTGATGCCCTTAGTTGTCGCGTGTCTTTACTTTTAGTTATGAGCGTTAAGGTTACAGGATTCGATAAACTCAAGAGGAGTATGAATCATGTTCTGATTTTGGGGAGATTTTTTAGAATTACAGAGTGGAAATTCTAACATAACTGATGGGTTCCAGATTCAGGATGGATTCCTGTTTAGGAAAAATAAGCTTTGCATACCAAGGACCTCAGTGCGAGACTTCTTAATATGGGCAATTCATGCTGGAGGCCTTGATGGACATTTTGGACGTGTTAAGGCCATAAAAGAAGTTGAGCGTCAGTTTTATTGGTCAAGCTTAAAGAAAGATGTCGGTAGAATAGTGAGTCAATGTCGTATCTGTCAGTTAGCAAAGCACAGGAAACAGAATACTGGTCTTTACACACCCCTTCCAGTTCCTAGTTGTCCTTGGCAAGATGCGAGTATGGACTTTGTTTAGGTCTCCCATGCACACCTAAGAAACATGATTCTATTCTTGTGGTAGTAGATCGGTTTTCTAAAATGCTCACTTTATTCTCTGTAGCAAAACATTTGATGCTTCTAGAGTTGCAAAGTTATACTTTGCTGAGATTGTCAAATTGTATGGTCTACCCAAGACCATTGTGACCGATAGAAATGTTTGTTTCACTAGCTATTTTTTGAAAACCCTTTGGCATCTACTTGGTACAAAACTTAAATTTTCCACAACATATCACCCCCAAAGTGATGGTCAAACAGAAGTTGTTTACCGTAGTTTAGGAAATCTCTTAAGGTGTTTAGCTAAGGACCATCATATGAATTGAGATTTGATCCTGCCTACAACACAATTTGCCTACAACAATTTCATGATTAGGTCGATAGGAATGAGCCCTTTTGAAGTTGTGCATGGTTATAAATCCAGGAAACCTTTGGACTTAGTTTCCATGTCTCCATTTGCTAGAGTGTCTGAGTTGGCCGATGCGTTCGCGCAACATATTCGGGACTTACATGTTGATATCAATAAGCGGGTTGAAGCACTTAATTCAACATATAAACTTAACATTGATTTGCATAAAAAACATGTTTTTAATATTGATGATTATGTGATGATTAGAATAAGGCCGAGACGTTTTCCTCCTGGATCCGTTTCGAAATTGCAAACTTGTAGTGCTGGTCCTTTTAAAATATTAAAACGGGTTGGATCAAATACATATGTTATTGATATCGCTTCTCACTATAACTTTAGCCCAATTTTTAATGTTGAGAACCTTGTTGCTTACGAAGGTCACATTCACCCTCCAGATGAGCCATTTCATGCTCCCACCATTGATAATAACCCTGACTCAGTGCTTATTGCTTCTTCATTGCCCTTATCCCTACATACAATGACAAATTTGGCGCTATCTTAGATGAATAGGTTGATCTCACCAAGGATGGCGTGGTTCGACGGTTCCTTATTCGTTGGGTAGATCGTCCCATTTCTGAGTGCACTTGGATTCCTGTTGAGACATTGCAGCAGCTTGATCCAGATCTTCTGGAGTTTTATCAGCGCCTTCATACTACTTCCTCGTTAGAGATGAGTTCTTCCCACCCCGAGGGAGTTGGTGCGGACACCATTAACACATGTTGATATGGACATGTATATCGGCGTCGGGCTAAAAAGTCCCAATCATTGGCATTATGGATTGACTAGTAGCAGTTTATTATTATGTTTATTTTATTTATTTGGACCCATTTGTTTTGGGTTTTTCTTTTAGTTTAGTCTTTGTTATTTACTTAGGCCTTATTTTTTTGGGCCCATATCATTAGGGTTAGACTCTTATTTATACTCTAATTTGGGAGTACTAGGGATTATTGAATGATTAAGCATTAAGTTGATTTTTTCTTTCTCTCTTGACTTCTTCTCCTTCTTCTCCTTCTTCTAATCTCTTCTTCTTCTCTTTAATTTCTTTGCTCAACTATTTGGTTCTGCACCACGTATCCCACTCATTCTAAACCTCAAATTTTGCCTTACAAAGCCTACAATTTCAATCCTTACCTCAAGCAAAATTAGGAACTTACTAACATGAATTAATTCATGTTTTTGAGCAAGAATTTGGTTAAAACTTCCCAAAAGCCAGTTTTACAAATTAACATCTTAAAGCCAAGGTGTTTCTCACTAATTTGAGCCTAAAAAATTGAAGAAATTACCAATTGATGATTTCTTTCACACCCCCAATATGATCTAAAGTCAATTTCTTTGAGCAAAACCCTCTATCTCTCTTTCTCTCTTGGTGGAAAAATCGCAGGAGAGATTTTACCTCTTTGAAATTGTGAGTCACAACACAATAAAGTGGCCCAATCCTCTCCTCCTCACACCACCACAACCCAATGGACCCTAAGACGTAAATCTCATGCTTCTTTTACCATCATAGCTAAGATGTACCTCTCTTCTAATTAATCCAACGTATATTGCCACACTACATTTACGATGCAACATCGCGCGTTACTTTTAATAAAATGTTATGAGTCTTATTTTTGACATCCCGATGTAATTAACTCATTAACTCTGAATACATTCTTTTGTTTAAAAAAACTTCCATAATCATATTTTAATTATATTAAAACAAAAAAGAAAATGAAATAGGTATTACAACTCACCCCCACTTAGAATTTTTTTCCTCGAAATTAAAATACCTGAAGTAAAAAGCTGCAGATACTTTGCTTTCATCGTATCCTCACCTTCCCACGTTGCTTCTTGCATGCCATGATGACACCAAAGAATTTTCACCCAAGGAATCATCTTAGAATGCAGGACATTTTATATCAGTAATTCGAATAGATTCATCCTCGTATGACAAGTCTCCACGAATCTCAATCGCTTCCGTACCCAAGGCACGTGAGTCATCATTAACATACTTCCGAAACATAAAAACATGGAAAACTTCGTGTAGTTTTGCTAAACTTTTCTTGAACACTCCCCCTTAGCCTGAAAACCCGGTGGCAGATCCATGTATATAATCTCTGACAGATCACCATTGAAGAATGCATTATTGACATCCAGCTGATGAAGCGGCCAAGAATAGGAAGCAACAAGGCAGACCAGAAGGCGAACAATGGTTAGTTTACCCACTGGGGCAAAGGTGGCACCAAAGTCCTTACCCGGAATCTGAGTGTAGCCTTTCGCAACAAGTCAGGCTTTATATCGATCTGTAGAGCCATCTGCCACTAAAAACCCACTTACAGCCAACTGTGCGTGTACCAGCGGGTAGATCAACAAGCTCCCAAGTCTGATTTTGCTGAAGGGCATCCATTTCCGCTTTCATAGCATTCACCCACTGTGGATTCTGGAGAGTCTAGTGAACAGATCGTGGAATAGAGATAGAGTCAATTTTACCGAGACAAGCTTGATAAGAATCTAAAAGGCCCTGATATGAAATATACTTGGAGATAGGATGATTAGTACTTTTAGCCAAAAGATAACGAGCGGGAGGGGGGGGGGGGCGACGAACACAAGTAGGATAACGGGGAGAAGCAATATCAGGGGAAACAAAAGAAGGTAAGGGAGAAGGAGAGATACCTGAATCCGGAGAAGACGTTGGCAGGGGGTCAGAGGAGCGAGGACGGCGGGAGTAAACGTGCAATGGATCATGGAGGATAACATGGGGCAATGAGTCACCAGTAGAATCAAGAATAGGAATGGGCCTAGGTAGTGTGGAATCTTCGGGCACAACAAGCTCCATTGGTGTTTGTTCTGCAGAGAGAGAAGAACCTGAAAAGAAAGGAACAGTCTCCAAAAAAGTAACATCCAAAGTGTGATGTATGTGACGAGTAACATGATCATAACAGCAATATCCTTTGACATGGAGGAATATCCCAAAAAGACACAACGAATAGCTTTGTCATCAAGTTTAGTGCGGGTAGGACTCTTATTTTGCACAAAATAAGTGCAACCAAAGACTCGAGGCAATAGAGAAAAGAGAGTAGCATTGGATTTAAGAATGTGAAGTGGTGTTTTTCCTTGAAGGACATGACTAGGGCTACGATTAATAAGATATGTGGCAGTGAGAACAACAATATGCCAGAAATATTTAGGGACATTCATACCTCGCAAGAGACATCTAACAACAGACACGATGTGACAGTTTTTACGTTCTGACACACCATTTTGTTCATGTGTATAGGGACACGTAAGCTGTTGAAGAATTCCATCTTGAATAAGAGAAGACCGAAATTCATCAGTGATATTCCCGACCATTATTAGACCAAATATTACACACCACAATATGATATTGGGTTTTAATCATTTGTAGAAATTTTTTAAAGTGAGTAAAAACTTCAAATTTTTTCTTCATAAGACATACCCAAGTGCAGCGGGTGTAATCATCAATAAAGGTGACATAATAATGGTGGTGAGACAAGGCAGTGACAGGTGAAGGACCCCAGACGTCAGAATGAATAAGGTCAAAGGCACTAGGTGTCCGATGCATGCGAGGAATATACGAGGTGCGAGTATGCTTAGATAATTCACAAGTCACACAATTAAATTGAAAATGTTTGCAAGCTTTAGTTAATGGAGGGAACAACCAACATAAATACTGAAAGTTCGCATGTCCAAGACGGGCATGCCACAAATCTAAAGTGTTAAGAGAAAAAATACATTTAGTAGAGTCGGATAAGACAGAATTATTGGAATAGGAGTAACAATGGCTTGCATACTAGAGGAGGACACCATGGAAGATACGGGAGTACCAAAGTAGTAGAGACCGTCACACTCATATCCCCTGCCAAAAATCTTCTTCGAATTCAGGTCCTGCAAGTAGCAACAAGAAGGTAAGAACACAACTGCACAGTTATGGTCTTTGGCAAGATGATAAACTGAAAGAAGATTGTAGGCAAAATTGGGAACATAATAAACAGACGAAAGAGTAATATCAGTGGATAAACAAACATCTTCCTGATGATGAACTAGAATGGAGGATCCATCAGCAATACAGACTGATTGAACAATAGGAGTAAAAGAAGAGGCAAAAAACAGAAGACTCACCAGTCATATGATTATTAGCACCAGAATCCAGATGGGATGAGTTGACTTACAATGAAGAACGATCGGAGTACCTGTAGCAATAGCAGTCGTGGGGCCACAAGAAGAAACTCGAGGAGGCTAATAGCTCCTCTACTGAACTAGCCGATAAGGCTAAGGCTCTTGAGGTTAGTAATGAGTTCAAGGATGCCGAGCTGGCTGTCAGGGATGCTAATATCGCTGCCAAGGACGCCGAAATCACGAAGCTGAAGGCTGAGGCCGAGGCGGCGATAGCCGAGCTGGAAGAGGCCAACAAGAAGATGGCCGGCCTGGAAGAAGAGTCTTACAACAAACGCTTCGATGATGCCGAGGCGGACTACTGCAACCAGGTCGGTCGTGTGAAGGATCTTCTCTTTCAGAAGGACTGGATCTGTGGCTTGGTGTCAACCGGAGTGAAGGATGATGCCGAATCAATCGATGCCATTCCCTCCATGGCTTTCGCCGTTGGTGGGGCTTGGTTGGTTCCGGTGGCAGCTTCGGCAGCTTCTTGGGCCGAGCCTTCCACGACCGCTCCGACCGCTCCTGAAGCTTGAAGGCCTTCATCTTTGTTTTTGTTTGTTTGCTCATTTTCTGGACCGAGTCGATTTGTGGCCGGTACTCCTGCGTTTGAAATAGAAATTTTTAATTTCTCCCAAGTGTTTTTGGCTTGTACTGCCTGTCTGATTGCTGCTTTCTTGATGTCTATCATTCTTCCCCCAGCCGAGGAAAAGGTTGTGCCGAGCCAGAACTTTATCCTTGACAGGATCTGTTAGATGTCATGCATGTAGGTTCCCGGTATTGTACCGAGGGAAAAAACTTGTTTGTTTTATAGATAAACAGAAACTGAAGGTATCTTCGGCAATTCCACCGAAGTAACACTTGCACGTTTTATAGATGAACGACAACTGTAAGCTGCTTTGGCAATACTGCCGAAGAGCTGCATGCACATTTTGTAAATGAACGACAACTGTAAGCTCCTTCGGTAATTCCACCGAAAAGTTGCATGCACGTTTTATAGATGAACGACAACTGTAAGCTCCTTCGACATACCACCGAAGAGCTGCATGCACATTTTATAGATGAACGGCAAATGTAAGTTGCTTCGGCAATACCACCGAAGAGCTACATGCACGTTTTGTAGATGAACGTCAACTGTAAGCTGCTTCGGCAATATTGCCGATCTTAAAGAGGCACAATTCTTGAAATGCAAAACCTTTGTAGAGGTCTATTTTATTGATGGGTAAGGGCCTTCAGCCAGATTACATCTTGTCTAGTGATAGTAACTTCTTAAGTTGGTAGCATTCCACAGCCTCGGTATTGGCACACAATCCAGTTCCTCGAGTCGGTAAGCCCCGGTCCCTGCGTGGCCGATCACTCTGTACGGCCCTTCCCAGTCGGGGCCAAGTTTGCCATCAGAACTCTTCTTTTTGTTACCAACGACCTTCCTTAGGACGAGGTCGTCTATCTTGAAGGTCCTTGGTCAGACCATTCGTGAAAAGTTTCTGGCCAATTCTTGTTGATAGGATGCTAGTCTGATCCTAGCTGAGTCTCGCTTTTCTTCGACCAAATCTAGGTCCTTCTCCATTGTTGCGCTGTTGGTGGCCTCATCAAATGCTTCGGTTTGATGGTCGGAAGTCCGGCCTTCAATGGTATGACTGCTTCCATGCCAAAGGCTAGTGAGAATGGAGTCTGTCCTGTGGAGCGTCGAGGCGTTGTTCGGTAGGTCCACATAATGCTGGGCAGCTCTTCGGCCCATCTTCCTTTCGCTACTTGGAGTCTTCTCTTGATTCCGTTTCCAATCGTTTTGTTTGACACTTCGGCCTGTCCATTGCCTTGGGGGTAGTGGGGGGTTGAATTGTAGAACTTGATTCTGTGCTCGGCACAGAAATTGGTGAAGAGATCCCCTACAAACTGGGTGCCATTTTCTGAAATGAAGGCGTATGGAATGCCGAAGCGGGAGGCAATATTTTCCACGCGAATCTCTTGACATCCTTATCCTCTATAGTGACTAAAGGTTCGGCCTCTACCCACTTGGAAAAGTAATCCGTAGCAGTAATCAGGAACTTGAAACCTCCTCGTGCCGTAGGAAGCTTGCCGACGATGTCCAAGCCCCACTGAGCAAAAGGCCATGGACTAGTCAAAGGGGTGAGTTCCTCGGCAGGCTGTCTGATAATTGGGGAGAACCTTTGGCAGGCATCACACTTCTTGACAATTTCCTCCCCGTCTTCCATCATCTTCGGCCACCAATAACCCTGTGAAATGGCCCTGTGAGCAATTGATCTTTCCCCTGTGTGGGTGTCGCAGTTGCCAGCGTGGAGCTCTTGCAACACCCCTTCCGCTAACGTTGGGTGTACACACAGGATGTACGGCCCTGAGAATGACCGTCTGTAGAATTTTGATTTGGGGCATAGCCAGAACCGAGTCGACTTATAGACGATTCGGTGGGCTTCCCTTTTATCTTTTGGTAACGAGTCGTCTTTGAGGAAGGAAATGATGGGGTCTATCCGACTTGGGCCTTGGCTGATGAAGTAGAGTGTTGCTTGCTTCGGTGCTTCTATGCTCGGCTGATCCAAGCTCTGAATGATGATCGTCCTCTGCTCCTTGGCTTCTACTGCTGAGGCTAATCCTGCTAGAGCGTCGGCATGATCATTGTGCTCCCTGCTGACCTGCTAGATTTGGATTCGCCTGAATAGCCCAGGTCTTTCTCTTGCCTTCTGCATATAGCTTCCCATCCGCTCATCTCGGCACTCGTAGTCACCGTTGATTTGGTTGACTACGAGCTGAGAGTCGTTGTAGACCTTGAGGCTTTGAATTTCCATCTCTTCGGTAGCTTTTAGTCCGGAAAACAGGGATTCATACTCAGCTTCATTGTTGGAAGCACTGAAGTTGAGCCGAAGGAAATGTTCATGAGTGGCACCCTCGGGGGAGATGAGGACAACCCCAG
This sequence comes from Monotropa hypopitys, assembly GCA_002855965.1. Classification (NCBI taxonomy): domain Eukaryota; kingdom Viridiplantae; phylum Streptophyta; class Magnoliopsida; order Ericales; family Ericaceae; genus Monotropa; species Monotropa hypopitys. The sequence continues at coordinate 10,587 of NMUG010011132.1, forward strand.
ACCCATTTCCTCGGCAATTCGAAGCGCTGTCGACGAACATCCTCCAAGAGTCTTGGTCCGGCAACTTTTGTTGCTGAAGTTGAGCGGCATGATTTTCTTCGACCTGAGGCTCCTCGGGCCGAGGGAAGAATTAAG
>NMUG010011133.1:0-10723 GCA_002855965.1 Monotropa hypopitys
GATTTTTTTTTTTTTTTGCGCGGTCCTCCTTTGATTCTTCATCTGACAGTGCGTTACCGGTTACGCATAAAAACGTAACCGGTGCATACCGGTTAAACTCGCTCATTTCGTGTTGCAACTGTGTTTGATTGGATGCCATTTGTTGCTGCATTTGAATTTCTGTGGACGCTAGTTGTGCAAACATATCGTCCACACTCAACTTTGAAGTAGAGTTAGAGTGCATACCTTTTCCACCCACATGTCCGAATCCGGGTGGTCCTTGAGAAAAGCGGCCTTGATTGTGATTTTGAATCGGCTGGTATGGTTGTTGAAACAACGGTTCTTGTGGTGGTGGTGCAACTGCTTGATCCTTCCATCCAAAGGCGGGATGTTTTTGCCAACCCGGGTTGTATGTGTTAGAATGCGGGTCATACCTCGGGTGTATGGCATTCACATCCGCACTTTGATGGTGCGCATTGTAATATAGCTCCTTGAGTGCCGGAAGTGTTGGACACTCCTTGGAAGTATGGCTCGGGTATTCACAAATTTGGCAAATTTCTTCCACCCGTGCCACCTTCGAATGAGATTGAACTTGTTATAATTGTAATTCCTTTATTTGTTGAGTGAGCTCATCGATGCGATGGTGCACACCGATGGGTTTACTCAAGGTGAATTTTTCGGATCTACTTGGGCCTTGGTTCATCATAACCCTCTCTCCATGATCCAAATTGTTCTATGCTCTATCTTGTTCGGCTATGTGAGCCAAGTGATCCCAAGCTTCATCAGGGCTCTTCTCGTCTAATCGACCAATACACATCATGTCAATGACTTTACGGCTACCCATAGAGCATCTGTTATAAAAGTAAATGACTAATTGATGTTTCTCAAATCCATGGTGTGGAATGGTCATTAGCAAGTCTTTAAAACGTTCCCAACTTTGGTAGAGAGAATCTCCATCTTTTTGTCTAAAACTTTGGATTTGGGCAATTAGGAGATTCCTCTTACAAGAATGGAAATACTTTGCATAAAAAGCATCTAAAACTTCTCCCCACATGTGTAGACTTTGTGGCTCAAGCGATTGGAACCATGCCTTAGCTTTATCTTTTAGAGAATGTGGAAACAAAGTAAGGTGGGTCGTCTCCAATTGCCCGGGAGTAGCCATAGAATCAACAAGATACTCGAAGTCTCGCACGTGTTAGAGTGGGTTGTCGCAATCCCTACCATGAAAATGAGTCATAAGAGTAAAATGACTCGCTTTCATGGTGAAAGCATTTTCTTGGTTCCGCGCTGGCAAGACAATAGCTGATTGAGGTGTAATCCGTTTGGGATTCATGTAATCTTGCATGACCCTAGGTGGTGAAGCCATGGGTTGTCTTGCAACGTTTTCCTCCTTCAACGGGATATCAACAAAATATGGCTCCAAACTAATGAGTCTCCGCGACAAGTCGCGGGTCCAAAGTCGGTGATCCAGAGACTTTGCACTTCGATTCTAGAGTAGGAACCTACAATGAAATATATATATTTTTCAAAAGAACAAAAAAAAAATACTCACAGTGTTTTTCTTACCTCCTCCGTACGTCTATTGCCTCCCCGGCAATGGTGCCAAAAATGCTTGCGCTCTGTCGGTGTATACCAAATATGACTCCCCAAGCGTAGAGAGATGATGTCGCACTAGCACAATAATCCGGAAGTACCGGAGTCAGTTTCCTCAGGGAGGCAGGGACGAGGTCGGAATTGGGGTAGAATGTAAGTGTGAGGGGCAGTTGGATGCTAGTCTTTACTTTGTGGGTGAATTCCAATCTCAAAATGAAATTGGACAGGAGAACTAAACTATCCTTTTTTATGCTTGTTCTTTTTACTTGTTGAATTCAAAAGATGAGTAAATGTAAGGAGCTAAACTATGGACAACGTTTTAGAAATTAACTTAGATAACTTAACGAAGGTTGAGTTAGGATTCCGCGTCATCCTATAAGTCATGAAAATTCAAGTTCGTCACCAAAAGTCGAGGGATTTGGACGCTAGGGAAATTGCCATGTACGATCGCCGTTCTCCTAGTGATATATGATTTAAGAACTACAAGTGTCAACTACGTTGTCTACTTGTAGACAAAAATCCATAGATCATGGGAAAAACGAGAGAAGGGATTTCCTCACGCAATTCTCCATCGAAACAACAAAAGATCTATTGAACTCGGATTTCAATCATCATAGGATTAGCATCCCCTAACTCTACCTTATCCTGCTACTCACTCATGCTAATGGGTGAAATAAAAATGGATAAAAGTAGATCTAGAGCCATAACAAGGTGAAAAATCAAATACTAGAAGAGAAATAAAGGTAAAAGACAAGTAATAATGGATTGGAACTTAAGAAAATAATATAGATCTGAAAATAACTTAGAGAACAAAGGTAAAACTATACTTAGAACAAGAGAAAAGTTGTGAGAAAAAATCTAGATCCAATGTGAGCCTCCAAGAGTTTAGAGCTAAGCCAAGACTAACCTAATCCTCTATAATCTCTTGCTTATATACTATAAATACTTTTTAATCCCAATACTACCCTTAATGAGGGGCAATATTGTCCTTTCGGCCTTTTAAAACTCAGTAGTCCCGCTTCTTTATTTCTTTCTCTGCGCGACGTGCACAACCGGTTGCGCATAAAATAGCGTAACTGGTTACGATCCTCCTTTGATTCTTCATCTGACGGTGTGTTACCAGTTACACATAAAAACGTAACTGGTTGCGTTGCGGGGCTCTCGGTATCTCCTGCTATTTTGCAACTTCCCTCTGCAACTCCTTTCGGCAATGTGCTACCGGTTACGGTTGAAATGGCGTAACCGGTTACGCTCCCTACAGCTTCTCCTTTTGGCCTCCTGCTTCTTGTTCTCCCGCAATTGTCTTCTGATTTTCTGGTAATTGCTTGCGGGAGATGGACTTTTGACCTTGTTTGCTTGAGATAAATGCTTCCTTTTGGTTCTCGAGGCTCTGGCTCATGTCTTTGGCATCCAAACTTGGCTAGAAATCATGATTTAGCTACAAAAACATATCATACTCGAAAAACACATTAAACATGGATATATACGGAATAACATCAAATAAACAATAAAACATAGTAAAAATAGGATAAATAGACACACTAGATATACAATATCGTGTGTCTATCAAAATACCCAACGACAACCAATAGTGATTTTACTAGACGGAAAAGGAACCAACTCCCAAGTACCATTGTGATAAAGGGAAGATATTTCATCCTCCATAGCTATCCGCCACTCAAAAATAGTCAACACCTCCTGAACAGTGTTAGGCACAAAGACAAATGAAACACAAGTAAAAATGTACAAAGAAAAGGAGACAAATGATCATAAGAGATAGATTGAGCGATAAGACGAGCAATATATGTATGTTTACCTTTACATAGTGCAATAGAGAGAAATCCGGAAAAGGTGGGAGAACAATTGGACAAGATAGAACCGGATCTCAAACAAGAGGATATGACAGAGCAGTGAGTTGTGGAGCAACAGACGGAACTTTGGGCCAGTGAACATATACTTGCAACGGTTTTATAGGAGGATGTGGTGGGGATGAGACTAAAGTGAACATGTAATGTGACGGGTCCACAAGTGTAAAGATTGAAAAAGGTAACTCATTAAACGTAACATCATACACACAAACTAACGACGAAGGGAAGCAGAATAGCACTTATAACCCTTTTGAGTGTGAGAGTAACCGAGGAACACACATTTGATAGATCGGGGATCAAGTTTGTCCCGGCCAGGGTCAAGAGCACGAACATAACATATGCATCCAAAGACCTTAAGGGGTAAGGAATGGAGAGCGCGTGTAGGAAATAACACAACATGAGGAACTTGACCGCCTAGGACAGTGGAAGACATACATTTGACAAGATAACAAGATGTAAGAACAGCATCACCACAAAAGGACTTAGATAAATGCATCTGAAATAAGAGAGCACAAGCAACCTCTAGCAGATGGCGCAACTTGCGCTCAGCAACTCCATTTTGTCAGGGAGTCCGACCATAAGAGGTATGATGAATAATCTCATGGTCATCAATAAATGTGGATAAAAGCGTAATGAAAATACTCGCGGGCATTATAAGAATGAAAAAACGTGAATAGCAACATCAAACTGAGTTTTTATTTCCATATAAAAAGATTTAAAGATCGAGTATAACTCAGACCGCTCTTTCATAAGATAAACATAAGTGAAGACAACAAAATACTGAAAACCAGAACGAGACAGAATACGCATAGGACCCCAAATATCAAAATGAACCAAACGAAAAGGACTAGAGACAAGACTCTTTACCCTAGGAGAAAAGGACATGCGCCGACGTTCACTAAACTCCCAAACTTCACAAGGAAACGACTCAAGACGACCACATGTAGGTACCATCCGTTTGATTTGGAGAAATGGATGACCAAGACGATAATGATACTGGTAGGGTGAAATAGAGAACTGAGGGGGCTACAGAGCTAGGGAACTCTCCAACCACAAAATAGTAAAGTCTACCTCATTCAACTCTGTCACCAATCTTCCTCCCCGTTGTGAGATCTTGAAAGACACAACAATCGGGAAAAACGTGATTGAATAATTCAAGGATTTGGTAAGTTTACTTAAAGATATAAGACTAAATGGAAAACGAGGAACGTGTAAATAGATTTCAAAGACAAGAACAAACTAAGAGTAACGGAACGGAACCCAAACCGGCAATATCAGTGGTGGAACCATCAACTAAGGTAACACGAGGACGTTTTCCAAGAGCCTAACAACCAGTGAACAAAGTAGATGATCCAGTCATATGCTCAGAGGCACGTGAATCAATAACCCAAGGATTATTTGTACCAAGACAAGTAAAAGGACTTTTCTTAGCGAACGTAGCAGTAAAGGAGGATGCCATAGAAGAAGAATGCGCAGATATTAGGCGGTGGTACTCATCCTCAGGAATAGTAACCACACGAGAACCTGAGCTCGAAGCCGAAGTGTCAACAATTATACATCAACAAACCACCACCCAACAACGAAAAACAATCACCAACAATGACAGCGAGCCCAACAACTACCGAATAAACCAACTACAACTGAAAGAAAACAATACCAACGACAAGCTCGGAACATCATCAACAACGTGCAAGAAGCGGAAATGCCATAATCATGCCAACAACAAATAACCACCAGAAAAAGACTTTAGATCACCGGAGAAGATCTGTAATGAATAGTGGTTGCAATGAACAATAACTGCAATGAATAGTGACAGGGAACTGTAACCGCGATGAATAGAGACGATGAACAGTATAGTGAATAAACAATGTGTTGGTTTTCGGGAGCGAGCGGTACACAATAGTTTTGGCTAGAGGCATAGGTGGATCGCCGCTCTTATACCATGCTGTGGAATAGAATGAGAAATGTTCAGGGTAAGAACAACCCTAACACACTGTATTTATATTAAAGAAATAAGGCAATACAATGACATTAATACCCTTACTCAATAATAACACTATAACTCCTAACATGAGCTTATTTCACATTTAAAATAGGTTGATGACCATGACATAAGTGTGTCCTATGTCTACACATGCTCTAGATCACTTTTATTATTAAAATGCTTAATGGGTGTTAAATTGTACGATGCAACACAACTATTAAAATTGAAAGATCCATGTGAAAACAAAATTCTAGTTGCGAATGGAGAGAGATGAAAAGAATCCCTTCTCTATAAACTAACGCCTTCTTGCCTCGTCGATTGAGATTTATGTGTAGACTCTAGTTAAGATTTCCTGTTGACTTCAATTATATCAACATAGACAGCATTGATTGTGATTTTTGTCTACCAAACCTACGTTGCATAATTCGTCACCCTAGGGTGGCGACCCATGGGCTAGCATGCAAATTGAGGAATTCGGAGTGAATTCAACACCAATTCGGGACTTGAATAATTATGCTCCTAAATTTCTTCACGAATTGGTGTTTGGGCGCTATTGAGTGAAAAATCAATAGATCGGGTGTAAAACTCACCGACCACCCACGTTGTTGCGAAGCCAAAGACTCTTGGGCTGGAGACCAATCTAGTGCAAATTCAGCAACACTCACATGTGACAAATATTCATTTCAGAAAAAAATTGTTCCACTTCTAACTTAACCTACAACGAGAATTATTTTGAAGCAAATGAAACCTGTAAACACATAAAACTCATACAAAAACTATTTGTAGTAGTACTATCAAAATAAATTATTCATATTATTAAATATGGAAAATCTCAATTCCAATACTTTGCAAAATTAACGCTCTCTCCAGCACCTGCACTCGCTCAGGAGTTCTGTGAGTTAGTATCCAATATTAATTAGGTTGATTTTCGTTTAACGTATGCATACATAGATATATGTGTACCAGGTGCATCGCACTATAAATATTTTCATACTGTGTTTTTCGTAGATAGCTATGTCTTGTGTCTATATCCTTGTCGTGCTTGTGTCTATAGCAGCTCGTCTTAGATGAGAATTCATCAAAGTGTCTTGTACTTGCATTTGGTCTGGATCTCATCAAAAGCACATACCTCATCTTCCATACTTTTTCTTGCTTGTAAAACTTCACTGTGAAAGTAAAATTGCTAAGAAGGACTCAAAAGACAACATAAGATATAATATCATCACTATGGCATGTCTAAGAAAAGACTGTAGGCACATAAATCATATATATACAACCACCTTGCATGATCTACCATCAAATAACCATACTCGGTCCTGAATCCAAAACCAAGAGAACACTGAATCTTAATTCGGACGGTGCAATGATACCAAAAGGAACCTAAAGTTGATTGTCTCTATTACTAAATAATTTAATACTCAAAGAAACAAAGTCCTGTAGCAATGTTAATCTCAAAAAATCTTCAAGGAAGAACAAACTTAGTACAGCACTGTAATCAAACATGCTCGTGTTAAGCTTAGCTTCTCTCTGGTATGCATTAAAAACAGAATAAAGCATCAAAAGCGGAATTCCTCTTGCAACTAAATTAGTTACTCCCTAGAAAGCAATTTTAAGGATTCCATTGTTGCAGACTAAAAAATAAAGTAGTTTTACACTCAAATTTGAAGTGTAAAAAATCCCTGTGATATGCTATTCCCTTTTCATACAAGTATTTCGATCAACCTTGAGGCTAAGCCACGAGTCAGATATATCGATTTATTAGGACTAGCATCCTTCATTGCCTACTAGCTCTTAAAGGCAAGATGCTTGGCAGACAAGGAGCTAGGGGGCTCCATTTCCTCTCAAGTAGGTTTGGGGACAGATCGGCCATAGGTCACAAGCTTGAATGGCCAATTTTTTGCCAGGGTGGCAGATCAGGAACCTGATGATCAATCACTAAGATTACTCACTTTGTAACTCAAATTGTACGGATACAAATAAGGAATATGGATATGATATGATATGGACATGGCAAGAATACCTTCATAAACCCCCCAAAAAAAACTTTTTCCCAAATTGTATTACATTAATGCAGTGCTTTGAAAGGCATTTATGGGCCCGCCTTGAGGCAAGGCAAAGAAAAAATGCCTCTAAGCATTGGTTTTTGAACGGAGAACTACAACGGCATTCGCCCAGGTGATAGAGGGGCACAAAAGTGTCCGCTTTCACGCATTTTTCATCTGGACGACGGAGGCAAATGCCTCAGAAGACTCCATTCATTTTTTTATTTTTTTATTTATTTTATTTTATTTTATTTTGGGGGGGGGACTTCAGTTATTTTAGGAGTTTAAGTTATTTAACTTTGTTGTGATGATCCAAAAATATATTAATTTTGTTGCACGGTATTTATTTATACGCCTGGAGTGCTTTTGAAAGTTGGATCTATCAATGCACTGTGATTTCAAGCCTTAACATGCTTTTCGTGAATTTAAGTACTATTTTTCTAATACTTTTTATGGTATTATTAATTAATTTGTTTTTTATAAATATAAAAGAATTAAAAATCCAAAGTCTTAAGCATCAATGCCTCGAGCCCTACGCTCGCGTCGTGAGAGCTCAAACACCTCGCCTTGCATTTTCGCCTCTAAAACCTTTGCATAAAGGATGTAAACGGTTCGGTCAGGTTTGACTCGTTTGAGGAAGATTTTCTCACTGAATTAAATATATTGGCTACGTGTTTATGTAAACTGACTCAAACCGAAATAGCTTAGCAACATAATTCTTTAGATACACATCGAGTCAGCTTGCAGTGGTTAGGTGTTGTCAGGAAAATGATACAATGTAAGTGGAACAGATTTAGCAACATATGTATGCTAAGCAAATGTCAAATTAAAAATGTCAATCCATAGACTTATCTCAGTATCAGGTGCAAGACACGAGTACTTAATGCATTTAGGAGTGTCTATGTAACATTGCATCTCTCACAACCAATTTCTTCCAAAATCAAAATAAAGCCCTGACAAAAATTGTAAAAGACATCTCCAAAACAAGCAACAACATCTACAACACTTCAAAACAGTTCAAATCAAACTAAACATGTGCACGTGTTTACAGGTTAGTTTCGTGATTTAAATTCTTGACACCGCCACATTACAACCACCAAGGTTTGTGCAAAATAAAAAACACACTGACCAATTTAAGTAGAAAATTTGTTCCATTGGAGCATTCCGTTGATCAATTCTCCTTTCAACCCTACTCAATAAGTGTTTGAAGGCCATTATTCGAGTTAATAAAAATCAAAACCTTTCTTAGGTTACTCAGGCCACTGCTGACCAACTTCAAATGATTGTCCAGATACATTGGTCAATTGATTACACGAACTTTGGTTTTCTGTTCGGCCCTAGTGTCAAGATTTTTTATTTCAGATAGGCAGCGTCAAGAATTGATCCAAAACCAAACTGAAATGGCTGACACCTATACGCATATACACATAAAAGTATTTTTTATTGGATTAAAATGTAAAAAATGTTGTCGTTTGTTCTATAAGTCAGGTGTGGTGATAATTTTATCCTTATCTTCAGAAAGAATCTAGTCATAAGAGATTATTGAACTAAGAATTGAATAACCATGGTATAATGATTTCTTAAGCTTCGGCGATCTATGGATATTGCAGAAGGTTGAAGGAAAGTTGCACACATAGCACATATGCTGTAAGATCATTTGGTTTTGCATCATTAGATTGCCAATTTTGTCTCGCTTGTGTTGTAGCATATGCATCCCAACTTAACAACAGCCAATAGCACCAAACCCACCAAATGCACATTGGTATAATGTGGTTGTAAAACCATTCTTCTTTGAGTAGGTTCACATAAGAACACAAAGTCTATTTTGTAGGAGAATGGGTTATCTGGGTATTAATGTTTGAGCATCTATGAAGGAAGAAGATGAATATTATCAAAAAAAATATACAATTTTTGAAGCACAGAGATTTCATTCTCCTCTTTTTGAGCTAATTGGAGGTCTTCACCCTCGAAGTGGACCTCTTCCCCTTTCCTTTTTTTCCCTTTCTATTTTCTATAACAAGAAGGTTCCTATCAAGTGGTATCAGAGTTGTTGTTCCTTGGCAATGGGTTTACCACAAGATTTATTGATTTCACTACGCAGTAATATACAAGAAATGAAGACAATTGTCTTCAAGAGATCACAAGCACCAAACGGCTCGATAAATCTCAAAACCAAACGGTTCAATAAATCTCAAAACCAAACGGTTCGATAAATCTCAAAAGCACTATGCAATGATCTGCAAGATATTAAAGCAAGAATTTATTGTATTTGTCTTGTTATCAAGTACTGAAAATTACGTGGTGGCACAAGTTATGGGTGGTAAGGTTAAATAGCAGGATAGCTTGGTTTCCGTATTTGTAGGGTAAGGGGTAAGTAGGTAGAAATCTTATTTATGTAATCATTCTTTGTGCATCTATAAAGGAAGATAGTGGATACTGCGAAAGTCTTTGACTGTAAACTACAGCAGTCTGGTTCTCCTCTAATTGGAGGCATTACTCCCTCAAAGTTGGACCTTTTCCCCATTTTCTTCAAATTTTATTTTCTATTACAAGGATGTCCCTATCACTTCGTTTAACTCTCTTTGTAATTATTTCTTATGTTCCTTCAAACCAACAAAATGCATAATTAGACTAAGAGACTGTTATGTTAAATTTTCAATTTCAAATTTCACATACCTGAAGAAGGAGCAAGACATAAAAGAAAGAAAAGGGTCATACGACTGACCTTGGCAACCATACGTTGGAATGTGATGTCTTCGTCATCTATCCTATCCTTCCCCCTCCCCAATTTCCTATCTGTAAAATACAAGTCCACAATAATATCAATAAATATACTTACTTGACCAAAGAATAAGTATTTACACGTCTGTATGTATGTGAACATATAAGTATAGTTTTTCAGCTCTCCGCGGCTGCTGTGGTGTATCATATCTGGGGTGAGAGAAATCAAAGGACATTTTAACATAAGAGCTCAGTCCTTGAAACTGTGATTGCTAAGATGGAAGGGGAGGTTAGAGTTTGCATTAGTTCGTGGAGGAAGGTGGACAAGAAAATTAGTAATAGGTTGATGTGCATGGAGTGGAATGGAACATATCTCCATGCTTTTTTGGGTCCTAAGGTCTGTGTTTTGCAGGAGTTTTTTTCTGGCTCTGTGCGTTTGAGAACATACAGGCCGTGTTTCTTTGGATTAAGGTCTGTATGGGTTCCCCTTCTTCTCCTGTTTTGGTTGTTAATGCATTATTAATTTACCCCCAAAA
>NMUG010011134.1:0-10724 GCA_002855965.1 Monotropa hypopitys
TTTTTTAAACATAAAAAATAGTTTTTCAAGTTTTTTACAAAAATTATTTTGATTATATTTTTTCTTTAACTACATAAATATTTGATTTTTATAATTGAATTTAAATGAGTAAAAATTTTGAATTATTTTACTCAATTATGTTTTTTTTTTGTTTTTTACAAAATTTTATATACCGAAAATATGGATTGAGTGTCGTCACTCATCATGAGTATCGAAGACACTACTAACACTCGAATTTTTGTCGTATTCTTAGGTATTGTGTTGTACTTTTTATTCTGTCGTCTCGTACGATCGACATGGACTATTACTAGTGATGTTATAAAAGACAAAAGATGATTATAGAATGTAATATATTGAACACCTAAAAAATTTCTAAATTGAATGGTGCTTGAACAGCATGAACATTTATAGTGAACTTAGTCAATACTCTAATAAAATAGAAAATGGTTAGAAATATATCCTATATAATTTAAAAATAATAAAATAAAGTGATAAAGTAATATACCTCATTAAGACTGAACATTTAAAAACAATTTGATTCTTTCTCCTAGACTTCTCATGCCAACCTTTTAATCTTCTCTTACCCTTAATATATGGGTCATGTTCTATGAATCAATTAACTTACCAACTAACTTACCAATGCATATAACAGAACGTGTTTTTTGGCGCAACTGTCATGATCTAAACCGTTCACGGTATTCAAATTAATAAAATATATGATCCTACAAAAATTCATCTCAATCGGATATCGATAAGTGCTTCATTCAAACAGTTGCATATAACACCACTTCTTGTGGAATTTTTTTTGCAACTTTTTTGACGAAGCACTTATCGATATCTGATTGAGATGAATTTTTCATGATCATATATTTTATTAATTTGAACATCGTAAACGGTTTTGATCATGACAATTGCATTCCAAAACACGTTCTGTTGAACGCATTGGTAAGACAATTGGTAAATTAATTTGTTCATAGAACGGGACCCATATTTAAAATACATTTTTCCTTTAAACCTTTTACTTGTCCACATTGAGGATCAAATTTTTTTTATTCTTTGGTTTCTACTCCAATGGAATCTCACAGGACAAAGAGCATATTTCTCACTTTTGCGCACATATATATATTGCACATTTTTTTTAACGAATTCAAATGTAGACTTCAAGTTTAGATGACTCATTCCCTAGTTTTACCATCATGCGACAAAGAATTTTAAAACGAGTCGCTTTCAACAATTTATGATCATTCTCATCCATTTTACTCTTATACTCTTTGTATTCATAATCTTTGGTATCTAGTCACCATCTTCGTTACGCATAATTTTCAAAAATTTCCACGACACTCATTTTGTAACATCGCATACTCAAAAGACCAATTAAAATGCGAAATAAAAATTTTCTTTTATAAACCCATAAGGAAAATGTCTCGAATGATATGCTAAAACCAAAACAAGGTTTACTACATCACAATGTCTAAATAAAACATAAAGTGTTATCTCAATCAAGTTACTTACATAACTAAAATGCTAACACATTCTACTATGATAATATTATCTAACCAAAGCTAGAAAATCTTTTCTCTTCAACCATGCAAACCTCCTCAAGCTTTGTAGTGGACCGTTAATTATTGCTTCTTGATTTCCAAGTAAAAACAGAGCAATCAAAGTGTAAACATATATATTTCAAGTTCGAGATGCAAGACGAGTATAAACTTCAAATACTTTAAAACAATACAAAAGGAAAGATGCATCTCATGCAAGTACTCTAATAAAAACCATAGCCAAATCTCTTTAAAAAACACATGGACCAATAAGTCCCTTTCTTTTTCAAAACAATGCATTTCATGCATATTCTTGTATTTATATACTTTGAACCGCAGCCTCTTTTCAAAAGATTTCAGCATCTCATGCCCTGAAAATATCTATCGATATATGCAATAGTTTGTGCGTCCCGTGCAAGGATGCATCTCACGCATAATAACAATTGGAGCGTCCCCGATACCAATAGAGGTACGAATACACATCCCACGTATATTTTGGTACGTCGCATGCACCGCTTAGATATTTTTCCAAGAATGGTTATATGTTCTACGCAAGCCAATACTCATATATATATATATATATATATTTCTACATCCATTTCAAAACCAAGCCCAAAGGCTATTTCTTTCCAAAACTGTGCTCATATGCCATTTCTTTCCAAAACCATTCATACGCATTACCAAATGCAAATATGACAATGCAACTTCTCATCATGTACAATTACTGAAAAATAAGTAAAATGCACATACAACGTACAATCGAAATACTACGTTCTTACACTCACCGATACCGCTTAGGTGTGTACTCCCTTATTCTTTTCTGGAGTTCCTCATTTTTCCACAATCATCTTTGTAAAACCATCCAAAATATAGAAATTTGGACAACCAATAACATGCATGATCAATGTATACCATTATACTCAAAGGATCTCAACATCCCCTTACACTAGAATGCACAGTCCTACTATAATTCCGTATACACATAGTCATCTACATGAAATCCTTTGATGACAACCCATCTACTATCATACCAAGGTCTACTAATTCCATAAAACCGTAAAAATTATGAATATGATAAAGTGTAAGCATCCCTTAAACAATCCCTTAGGATTTCCTCTTCAAAATCAAATCCTCCTTTACTATCACTTGAAGATCAAGACATTGGGAACACTTATATAAACATGAAATTTTCATACCTTAATCCTTCAATAAAAACAAGAAATTCACATATACTTCCTTAAGAATTTTTGATGAAAATTAAGTACATATGTTATACATACCAACATACAATAACCCTTCCCCAAGGATTCATCCATAAACACAAATCCTTAACCAAACTTAGAACAATCTATTCCCTACACAAAACAAGGAATTAAAGAGAAAAACACTAAGTAAAGATGAGGGTTAGAATACTTAAAAGATGTTAGGATGATCTCTCAAAAAAGATGCAACACTTTCTTCTCCAAAAATCTCTTCAATGGCTTTCTTCTTATTCCAAGGAGAACTATCTTTCTCTATCTATCTAGAGTGTAATGCAACCCAAAATAATGCAAATGGCATTTAGAATAGAGACTATATGCATTAGGGAGCAAACCAATCGTTTCTAGAGCCAAAACACTATTTTTGCCCTTAAAAAATAATTGTCGCAGTCAGCCCGTCCGAACGAGACTCACCTTCGTCCGGACCACCACCTTCATCCGGACGACCAATCATCATAGTCCTCTTCTGTACAACCCGGATCACTCTCTGGTCACCTCGTTCGGACGGCCACCACCCCTCATCCGGACGAGCCATGAGTAGCCAAAATACAGTCCTTCTCCTAACCTCGTCCGAACGAGACCCAAGCGTGGTCCGGACGAGCCTCTCAGAAATGCTTCCAAACTTCACCAATTTGCTACCCAATCTTCCAAACTCAAACTCAAACACTTCTCCATCATTCTAGATATCAAATTGACATCCTGTGTCTATTTTATAACCTTCCCAAATTCATAAATAACCTCAAATACGATTTCGATGACTTAGGAATAACACCAACTATCCCCATTAACCACAACCTCCATATTCCTATCACCAAATCATTATAGTATTCACAAGAATATTCTAACTTTAGGGTCCTCAATTCCCTTACTCAAGAGTCTAACAAGTGATTATCAAGAATGCATTCACACATATCATACCACGATATGACTTGATTTAAAACATACACTCTGTGTTTATCATGATCTTTACCAATATTCATGATCAATGATTTAAAAAGGAATATTTTATTAAAATAAGGGAATGGGTATTACAATTCATCTCCTCTTAGGAAATTTCGTCTCCGAAATTAAAGATTTTACCCAAAAACAAATGTGGATGATCCTTTCGCATGTTATCCTCGCCTTCCCATGTAGCTTCCTCAACGCTGTGATTCTGCCACAAGACTTTGAACCAACGAATTAGCTTAGAGCGTAAGACTTTCTCCCACAGTCTAGGATCTTCATCGGTCTTTCTTCATAAGATAGATCCTTATTCAATTCCAATGGCTCCACTTCTAGCACATGAGTTGGATCATTCACTTATTTTCGAAGCATGGACACATGAAACACATTGTGAAGTCAAGACAACTCTACTGGCAATGCTAATATATATGCCATTGTCCCCACCCTATCCACAATTTTATATGGCCCAATATACCCTGGTGCTAACTTTCCTTTCCTCTTGAACCGAACAACCCCTTCCCTGGAGAAACTCTCAAGAAAACATAGTCACTTACCTCAAACTCTAACTCTTGCCGCCTATTGTCTACATAACTTTTCTGACGGCTTTATATTATCCACAACCTTTCTCTAATAATTTTGACGCCTTCCGAAGCCACTTGAACCAATTCCAGACCCAAAATTTGGTGTTTCCCAATCTCACTCCAACAAATCGGAGTTCTACACCTCCTACCGTACAATGTCTCAAAAGGTGCCATACTGATGCTACTTTGAAAACTGTTATTATATGCAAATTCAATCAATGGCAAGTTGATTAGCCTCAAACATTGTATATTCTTGGGCTAATTTGTTATCTCTTTGTATCACTTCTATGCTTATTTCTTTTACTTTGATATCAGTTTACACTTCGGTAGTTTTCTATCCTTACAGGCAAAATATGTTTAAAAGACCCAATCTATCCCTGTTTGATGTCCATGGACTCTACGAGAGGCTAACGACGTTAATACACTGTATCAAGCGCTCACAGAATAGCCGGATGATGATTCCAGACCCTTGTTTCTTACCAAAATCAATGTACCAGATACGGGTATCGGTCCCTTATACCTATGGATACCGGTCCCCTTTTCACCAGAAGGTTCTCCAATGCTGTGGGTACCGGCCCCTCCTACCTACGAGGACCAATCCCTATCTTCCAATGGACTTCAACATAGCACGGGTACTGATCCCTCCTATGTCACACTCCGAAAAATTTAAGGATTTTCATTCCTTACAATAAATTTAATAAATCGAATTTCGGGGTTTATTTCCATTTTCCGTCGAAGTTGACCATTTACCAAAAGTTCGAATCCTCATGTCGTTGGAATTTTGGTTGTGTCTTGACACACCTAAGATCATATCAAATCGTTTCAAGTGAAGTCATGGCATTAGAAATCCTTGTCATAGGATCCGTTCGGTTTCGAAGTATTCGGGTAAGCCCGCGAGTTGTTCATTGATCGTAGGAAATGTTTTTGGACTTGAGGAAGGCTTTGGAGTGACCTTAGAATGATCATTCGGTGTCTAGAACATTGAGGAAGTGTTCGAGGTTGCATCGGGAAGGATCGAGAGTGTTTCGGAGCTATTTCGGAACATTTGTTGGATGCTCGTCCGGACCAGAGCTGGTCTCGTTCGGATGAGGGAACATAGAATTTCGAGAAGTGCTTCAGGAGGTCTCGTCCGGACCAGGAGTGGTGCCCGTCTGGACGAGGGGGGTTGTCCAGAGTCCCGTCCGGACAGCGGTGCCGAAAAATGTGTTTTAAGTTCGGGATCCCCTAATTTTGCTCGAACCAAAACATTTCTCTCCTCCTTCTAACTCATCCGAACACTTCTCCCTCCCTATTTCTCTCCCTTCTCTCTTCTCTAACATCCAAAACATGGAGATTCGATGCATCCCTCCTTCACAAACAACGTTCTCTTCTCCTCCCTCTACACAACCATGGTGGCGGATCGTGCACCAGAGCTCAAACCTTCACCTAGGGTTTCGTCGATCGTCGATTGAGGTAGAGATTTTCTACCCCTCTTATTTTTCTCTTTGGTGTTCTTGCTTCTCCCTTGAACGATTTCATGAAAATCCATATGTGTACGGTATTTTGCATAGTCGCTCTCGCAGGATGGATTTCTCCGTTAATTTTTCTTGGAACAATGTCGAGTAGGGTCTTGTTGAACTCCATATGGACTTAATTTGTCGATCCCACATTTGATTTCGGAAAACCCCAATTTTTACGAAAACTCTAACTTTCGAATCTCTAAGTAAATTGGGGCAAATGGTTGATTTTAATTGGAATGGTCAATTAATGAGTCTATTAAGTGTTTCGACACATTGAAATCAAGAATTGGAAGAATTGTAGAATAACTCATATTCTGGGTCTAGTTGTGCGATTAGGAGAAATTGCCCTAATCATGTCGGAGTTAATGAACAAAAGATAATTGGATGGATGAAAGACCCTAACATGAGAGTATATTGTGGTTGGCTACATTATGGGACTTTGTCCCCGGGATATCGATCTTTGAGGGGGCAATTGGGGCACTCACGACATTATGCAATGTGGGTTTGCTGGACCCTCCCGACGAGTTGGGGAATACAAGGAATTATTGGTTAGTTAGTTGATCACCTACTAGCGTAGAAATAGCCGAAATTTAATAACTCAGTTGAATTGATATATTAAGGAATTGGTATACTAGAAGCCAATGTCCTTGGAAGTTGATAAAATTGGTATACTATAAACCAATGTTTTGAATGAGATGAAAATGAGTCTTTTGGAACTCCTAAGATTTGGTAGATTAAAAACCAATTTCCTACTTTTTGAGAAAGCAGGTCTTTTGAAAAATCGTCGTTTCCTTCCTTTGTTTTGACAAAGTGAGTCGTTTGGAAAATTGCGAGTCTACAATCCTTGGTTGGCTTCGTTGGGTCCTTTGAAAATGTCACGTGTTGAAATCGTATCAAAGAATGAAATGTGAGCATCTTAACTTGAAAAATGTAATGAGATCCCTATGCATGCATATTTACATTCTTTGCTTTGTCATACACATTCACCCCAATTTTGGAGACACTTGGTTATAGATATCTCTACTAGGCGGTGGTGCCTAACCCTCTATTTTATAGGTACTTGGCTTCTTTGGATTAGAGTTGTGTCTTCGGGCTCCTTGCCGGGATTTAGAGTTGGTTGCACCGTAGATGATAGGTCATTTTCCTTATCATCATTTATATTCTTATTTATTCAATTTAGTTGGAAATTGTAATCGGACTATGTTATAAAGTCCCACAAGCATGTATTATTTCATTTGTATCATTTGTATGCTATGGATAGTATGGTGGTTGGATGTTTTGTATTTTCTGCACTTTAGTATCATTTAATTAACATCTTCAAAAAATGATTTCAAATTTTGAGGGTGTTACGCTCGGTATCAGAGCTTTCGTTTCGCGAATCTAGGGACTTTAGGGAGACATTTGGTCTCGATGGGTGCATTGTCTAGTGTTGCGTCGCTCATCGTCGCATTGTCTTTGGGGCATTGCCTTTGGTTACATTGCATTTGTGTGTGAGCATTGAATGTATATATGCATTGCATGGGATCTCTTAAAAAGATAAAGTTTTATAACTTAACGAAATCTTGGTAGTTCCTTGTGTGGATTCTTCGACTTGGGATGCTAGAACCCTTGTTGACTCCTTTGAGTTGATCTTGTCGTCCTTATCCTTCAACTTCGGTTCCACTCATGTTGTTGTGGTGGTGGTTATTTGAGCCTTTCCTTTGGTAGGAGGTGGATTTTGTGGTTGTTGGACGATTGGGTGTTCTTTTGCCCTCATACTTGAGGATATCGATTATTCGTACGACCTTGTGTTTGATGTTTGAGTTTCTTCTTGTGATTGTTGACGAGCTTCTTGGTGGACACTTCTTGTAGGATAGCGTTGCTTCTCTTGATGTCGATAAATTAGTAGCCGTCGTTGCAACTTGGAAGTCGATTGTTCCTGGTGGATAAGTTTTGGCTCTTGCCATATTCCTTCAGTGGAAGTGGAGTTGTTGACCTCATTGGTGGATCATTGCTTTTCGGGATTGATCTAGTCCTCTGGGTGTGTATCCTCTTGATTTTGTTGAATGATTTTGGTGCGTTCTACTCAATTGGAATTGAGGTTAGTGATGATGTTTAGGTGTGTCGGTACTAGTTAGCCTAATGGGTGTAGTATTCCTTGGGTTAGAGGATGTCTTGGTATAGCAAGACATTGTTGTGATAGAGATGTGGGCGTAGAAGATTCTTGGGTTGGTAGGCTTCCTGTGTGATTTGTGCCTAGTTGTTGGTACATTGGGGTGTAGTTTGTGTTGATGATGTCCTACCCTTGTTCGAATACTAGAGTTGCCTTGGTATTGTGACTTGAGGTGGTTTGAGATTGGCTTGGTGCCTTGAGGAATTGAGGTTGTTAGGGCGAGCGGTTAGAACCTTATTAGTCTTTGTTATAAATTGGGACATTAGTGGATAGTTGTGGACTTAGTTGTATTCTAGCCTACGATGTGTCGTGTTGGCAATCCCACTTTTTTGTGTTGTGGAGTTGGGATCTTGATTTTCTTTGAGGTTCTAGTGCGTGTTGTAGCACGGTGAAATCCTCTTTTGAGAAAGTGATGAATAAGTACCGGAAGGAAGCTTTGGGAGATGGTTAATTGAAGGAGTGATCGTTGAGGTTCTTAGATTGTAGATGTCCGAAGGACGGGTCATCATGTACCGTGTTCCCTTGTGTGGTTGAGTTAGAGCATCACCCCTTGTCTTAGTGGAGTCGATAGGACTCTTGAAGTGTTTAGAGTGATAATCCGGTTGGAGCTATCTTGTGGATTTTCTCGGCATGATTTTAGGATTCCTTACCATATTGGGTAGTAGTCTTGATTGAGTGAGTATAGCGGTGAAGTCGCTTGAGGATTTGAAATTTGGATGCGAGTGTTGGTAAAAATCTTTGGTCCGGAGAACAGATGCATGTTCGGTTTGTGGTGTTTGAAAAGTGAGGAATGTGGTCCAGTACATTGAAAAGGTGAGTGTTTGGTTCTAGAACTTGTGAAGTTGGTGCGTTGGCGTATTCAAGAGTCTTTTGGGATATAATTGAGGCAGAGCGTGGTTTGAACGTTGAGTTTGAGGTTGTGGTTGGAGTTGAGAGTTAGTAACTACTCCCTAGTCTTGGCATGGGGTTGCGGAAGGTGATTTGCAGAGTAGTTGGTTCTTCTCTTTTTTTTCGTATCGGTCTCGGAATATCATTGGCCACGTGTGATTCTTTGCACACCTGCCTTCACTTTATTCCCTATGTGTTGGTCTGGTGAGTGGAAACCACCCCTTTCGTTGTTCCTTGCCTCTTCTGCCTTTGTGAATTTATGGAAGCGAAAGGTAGTCTCTATCCATTCTTGTTCAGGTTCTTGTCTACTGATGGTTGCATTGATCCTGACTAGAGTTAGGATATCCGATTCTTTAGTGATGCATAGATGATTCACTCATTATCTCCATTTGGCATGTTTGTAACCGTTTCGAGTTACACTAGCTGTCACGCCCTATCCCTGATAACTATAAAGCCAGCTATTAAGAGATGACATGTGGCAAAGCATCTACTAACTCAAACCACTACACGAGAATTGAAAATAAAACTCCACAAAACTGATTATAATATTCAGATAATACAGACTCCAGAACAGACTCAAGAAATAAACATGTCCGATGAAACTCTACTACAACACACTGAACAGTTACAACTGGGCTCAAGGCCAATACAACGCTACTACAACTCGATAAACTGAAAGCAGACTCAATGTGAGAGCTAAACAATCTATCAAATAAAGAAAATAAATAAAAGACTCGACACTGAACTGACACCTCCACAACAGCTGGACCGGACTGTAAACTCTAGCTCCGAGTGTCACAACCCATCCCGATCTCGGAATGAGTCCATGACCGGCCAACGAGCAAGCTCGCTAAAGGCCTAGATAAAAGAGTTGAAGAATTCCTTAACAATATAAATATGCGGAAGCGTGTGAACAAAAACCAGAGCAGTGATATAGATGTTCTCATTAATTTCCCAGGATTACATCATAAGGCTTAGCCAATACATCAAAAGGTACAATAATCAGATCTACAAAAACATCTCTAAACATATGCTGCCACATCTGTTGATACCCCATTTTGGCTCACCACCTGATATCAGTCAAGTCAAAGCCAGGATAAATCAGTCAACTTCAGAATCGACCGAATCGGACTCAGAACGGATCAAAACGTATTCCCAGCATGTCTGAACCTTCTCACGAACAAACATCGGCAATCAACACAGATGACTTCTCGACAAACAAATGTCGGAAAAATGTCAAGAATATTTTTCTAAAATTAGATTCTGGAAACAAGGTGCAGTTCATGACAAACGGCAAGCAGACACCGAAGAAGTCGACGCACGACATGCACTCCAGGCCGGTATCCACGGAAACTCACGTGAATGTCCGAAATTCAATCTCTCAGTGAAAATTCAACCGTAAAATCATTATTGAAAAATCTGCATGATCACCAACGCCATCGGGTGAAAATACGGAATTTATTCGGATCCGAACGTCATTATGTTCGGAGCATCAAGGAATGACAAGATGGTATCGAAAATGTGCAAACCGATTTTTCATGGAGTCCTGACGAAGAGACGAAAATTTATTGCAAGTCAGTTTCTACAAATTACCTCACGATAGTGAGACGAGCGCAATCCGAGGAATTCTGTGTGAGGAGAAAGGGTCGGAAAGTAAGCGGCTTTTGAAGAATCGTCCGATTTCGACGGCGATAATTTTAAAATTCATGATTTAAGCCAATAAAAATTGTGGCAACGACAGTCTTCTCAGCAACGGGACCCGCGGCATCGCAGAACAGGCAGCTCGGAGAGTTCCGGTTTAGAGCACTGCAGGATATGATTTATTTGGAAAATTATAAGAAAATCCTCCCTAAAATAAGGAAAGG
>NMUG010011135.1:0-10724 GCA_002855965.1 Monotropa hypopitys
TCAAAAAAATGGTTTGAAAATCCCGGGCGTGACAATAAATGATTTAATTCATTATTATTCTCCTAAATAAAATCTAATGTGACATGTGGCATTCTCTTAATGGTTAATCTCTTTTCTCATGGATCACAATCTATATCTTGTATATCATCCATAATAATATCAACTTGACATTAGGTAAGAATTCAAATGATATACTTTTATTATAGAATGAAGTGTTAGGACTTTTATTCTAAATGGTAATATGATTTCACACAAATCATTCAATATATTTTGATTGCACATATAATTCTCTTTAAGACACTTGGAATCCTCTCATTGGCTTATTTGATGTCACAAGGATTGTGCTTTTTGTTTGAGAATAAAATGATTGAATTATTTATTTAAAGTTTGAATAAATTTGAATTATATTAAAATATGTCTTGGATAATATTCTGCCCAACGTTTATATCATAATTTGGTACAAAATCAGTGCAGGGTTAATATAGCAGCATATCTCACAACTTGGGAGCAAAATTAGTGAACCGGATTTTCGACCGGACTACCGACCAGCTTACTGCCCGGTTTGTCGGTCTGGCAGCTGGTTGGATGTTTTATTTTATTTTGTTATATTATATTATGCCTTTGTGTTGTGCACTGCTCAATACTCTCTCCAGACTTTCTGTCAACTTTCATAAAATTAAAGATAGACTTTCAAGGGGTTTTGAAGTGAGAATTCAAGCCAACATTGTTCAATCATCTCTCGGTATTCAAGCCCTCAAGAGATCATCATCAATGAGCTTCAACATTGTTACATACCTTTGATCACCTTGAATATTGAAGAAGAAGAAGAAGAATTATACTTTTGTTCTTATATTTTTATTTCTATCTTCTTCTTAGGTTTACACTTGTAAATGAGTTCAATCACAAACTCCTAACCTTTGCTCTTTGTTCTTACTTTGTAAAACAAGAATTGTACCCTTGTAGATAGGTTGGAGGCCACCCTAGAAGATCCTCATTGTAAGGTTGTAGGCCACCCGTGAAGGTTCTAGGATAACGGTTGTAGACCACCCTTGAAGGTCTAGTTTGTAATGGTTGGAGCCTACCCTTGAAGGACCTCATTCACCTTGTAATTTGTAATCATATTAGGTGGTTACTTACATTAGTGGAATCCTTCATACGTTGTGGGGAAAGTGGACGTAGGTAGGGAGAGACACGCCCTATCGAACCACTATAACTCTTTGTGTTTTGTCTCTCTCTCTCTCTCTATCGCTCTATCTCTTGCACTTTCATTACTGTGTTTTATATATTTTGTGTTATCAAAATATATTTTTAATCTAAATTCAAAGAATCAAAACAATCCCGAAAACCTCAACTGTTGTCATATTGCAACAACTTAGGTGTAACGGAAGGGTTTTGATATTGATTCTAGAATAAGGATTATAATATATTAATATAGTTCTCGGTTGATTACTTGAATAATAAGTTTTAAGTGATTAATTTTTTATTTGGTCGTTATTGTTAGAGACCAATTCACCCCCTCTTGGTTGCTTTTGGACCAACAACAAGAAATCTCCATAACCAGCAAACTTTAAAATAAATTATTACATTACTGGATTGCATTAGAAAATAAACTAAACAACTAGTTTTATTAAAGTTTTACAACTATCCAAATGGAACAACAACTGAACAAATAAAGTATACTATACTCAACTACAATCTATCTGCCAGCTATGACACTCTACGCTAGTAGTGGACCTCCAATCTATCCCTGAAAATCTGGAATCCAAAATTGAATTCCAGGAGAGTTTGCCAGAAATCATATGAATTAATTAAACATGGACAATGCAACAATATCATGTTAAATATTAATATGAAAAAACAATATAATTTGTTATTCTTTCGTTCCACTTCTTTTATGTGATACATATACTATAATCCAGGTATACCATTGAAATAGGCATTGACACAGTCAAACCACGCCCATTCAGGCTATCTTTGGCTTAATCGCCATACTCAGTGCCCATTTAGGGCTATCACTAGCATAATTGCCATAAACAATGCCCATTTGGGCTATGACCGACATAATAGCCATACTCAACGCCCATTTGGGCTATCACCGGCATAATTTCCATATATAACCTTTGACTATTAGGCCACATTTTATTCATTGTTTTCAACTTTTATATCCATCTCGATAATGCCTTAACTTGTATTAAAGTGAGCTTATCGAATCACATCAAAAAATAAAAGATGGATATCAAATAAATTAAAATGTCTAATTAAAGCATATAAAAATCTAGAACAACTCACAGATAGTCTTTGGATAAGATAATCTAATCCTTTTGCACCTCAGACGTGCCTTCCTTATCACATGATAAATTCAACGTGTCATTATCCAACAAATCTTATAATCTCGATGCATTGAACAATACACATGCATCATGATATGTTAATCCCACAATGTATATATCAAAGCATAAATTAGATGTACAATTAAAGACTTTTCGGACCTCATTTAACTCTTTTATATTATTAAATTTTATTATAAACTTTTTGTTAAATTTTCTAATAGTTCCCCAACATTCTGAAATGTATCACCTACATTCCGGTATACATCATGATTTTCCCCATTCCAAAATACCCAAAAATTAACACATTTCAGAATATATTTACTCATTTAATCACATTCCAATATATGATGTGTATTCCAATATACTGATTAACACATTCCGGTGTACTCTATTGATTTATACATTTCGATATATATTCAGTTCATGTATTCTAATATGATCAAACAATACATTCCAAAATGTATTTATATATATAACATACACAATCCGATATGTTTGCTTTTGACATTTCATAACTCCCAGAACCTCAACATTTCGGAATATGCCCAAGGCATATATTGGAATATGACTATTTTCAGAGAAATTCCAGAAATCAATCCTCATCTCCTCCTTTAAAACATCCAAACAATTTTATAGCTTTTAAGATATACCATTTAATAATCCTACCTCACTTAGTGGAATCAAAACACATGTATACATGATTACTCATCAATTTTCCCAAGAATCAAACAAAACCATTAAAACCCTTATTTTTTACAATTCTATGAAAAATTTCTAAATAACGGATAAGAACTCAAAAATTTCTATGATTTCTACTCAAACAAGAATAAGATTTGTAAATAACTTACCAAACTTGAGTTGTTCTTCCCCCAGCTTCAATTCTTGAATTTAATTTTCCTCAAATTTCTTCTTTTTCCTTCAAACCCCTTGCATTTCTCTTATCTCTCTATATAAGTTTTTGGAAATGTTTGGGTGAATGATTTTGATTCCCACCGAATGTTTTGTTACCTTTTTGTGAACAAACAAATTCCACCGACTCATGTAAATTCAACACCTGGACATACATTTTGATATGCATAGTTTTCTTAAACGTTTCGATATACATGCTGTTGATACCCGATTTTGATCCACCGCTCAGATTCAGTCGAATCGGGCTCAAGATTTATCAAAATGCAATCTTGGAATATCCGGTCTTCGTACGACCAGCACATATAGCAGACAGTAATGATATTTTAATGAATAAATGTCGGTAAAGTGTTGAGGAACATTTACCCGAAGACAGATTTTTAAGACGATTTACAGTTCGGGACAAATAGTAAACGGATGTGCGAGAATCATTACAAAGCAAGTATTTCATGTCGGGATCAACCAAAATTCACATGAACATCCAAAATCAAGTTTCTCAATGGAAAATTATCGGTAATTTTCTTCTTGAGAAAACTGAGCAAAGACTAACATCATCGGAGAAAACATTGGAATTTAGTTGGGCTCAGACACTATTTTGTTCAAAGCACCATGGAATGGCGAGTCGACATCAGAAATCTGCAAGATAATTTTTTATAGAGTCTCGACGAAAGACGAAGCTTTCCTGTGGAGTAGTTTCAGCAGAAAATCAATTGTCAGAGAGATGAGCACAACCCGCAACATCGTTGTTTAAAATAAAAGAGTTGGGAATCGAGCTTTTCTAAAAAGTTATCCAATTCAAGTGGCGATAAATGTAAAATTCATGGTTTGGCTCAACAAAATTATGATATATTTCATTTCATTAGAAATGGGGCCTACGGTGCGTCAGAGCATGTAGTTCGGGGCATTCCAGTGCGTGCCGGATCAAAACCGGATGTATTTTGAATTAAAAGAAAATAAAAATTAATTTCCTACACAAAAGACCAACTTTTGTGTTAGAATTTTGTCCAGAACCGGATGACTTTAGGCCCAATGGTATGACCTCAGTTCACAGCCGCTGTCTGTTAATGTCATAGATGACGTCATGGTCGCAACTATAGTTGTGACCTAAGCTTATATATATAAGGTCATCAAAGGCCATTGGAATGACTTACAGACATGCCAAAGCCTTGCCAAAATATCACCTGACCTCCCTGAAAAACAGTACAATGGGTTGACAAATAAGTCTAGAGGGGGTGAGTAGACTTTTTATTAATTTTTATAGATATTTAAAATAATTAAAGCACAACAAGAAAGATTAAATAAATAAGCAATCACCACACACTGTTTAATAAAAAATCAAAGTATATTCAATGTACAAACAGTATAATCAATCTCTTATACAAGGATTAGTGGTGATTACAACTGAATAGAATTTCCACAAAAACTAATCTCTCGTGAAACAACGGTCCGCAAACCTTAACTAGAAAGTTTGATCCGCAGAACACAAATTGTTTAGAATCAATTAAACACTAAGTTTCATGGAGGTTTGACACCAGAAGATTTCCCAAATTTTGTTACTATGATGGACAATGCTACCATTAAGTGACCATTCAAATCAAATATTATTCTAGATCCTATTATGGACAGTAAACCATCAAAGTTTTATGAAGAATCCTTCATTGTTGAAGAAACAATTAGAGGATATAAAGTAAAACTATGGTAATAAACGGTGACATCATCGTATTCGATAGAAACCTAGAGGGGGTGAATAGGTATATTGAATTCTTTGGCCTTTTTAAATTCTTTTTAAGATTATATCACAAACAAGCAGATAATTAGTTTAATCAGGTGAGCAGTAAAGTAAAACTAGACACACAAATAGTGAGAGAGAGTTGTATACAATGATTTTTATAGTGGTTCAACAATTGCTTAATCCACTCTTCAGTGTGGTTCCTCTTGGGAGCATGCCGGTATCCACTATGTAATCACGATTACAACAAAACAATAAACACAAATCTCTCTTCCTAGCCTAACCCCTGCAGACTAAGGAACACCTCTCTATAGGATACACACAGACCCCATCTTCCTGACCACCGCTGGGACGAGGAACTCTCACCCACGATACATGCAGATCCTGACTATGCTATACGCAGAGCATGTATTTTCTCTCTATGGGATAAACGCGAATCCTGACTATACTACACGCAGAGTGTTGGGGGTAAGCCTTTCTAGCAGTGGTTCCCGGTTGCAAGCGGTGGAGATGGGCGGCTGGACCTAGCTGCAAAAGAGAGAAATGTTAGGTTACCGGTGGATGTCGCCGGTGGACCCTCCGATGGCAAAGTCAGCAAGGTTTTAGAGTAAGAAAGCAAATGGACAGAGCTTGGGATAGTGTGAGAGAATGTACCTCTGCATTGAATGCTCTCCCCTATTTATAGATCCATCATAGATTGAGGGGCACGCGCTTCGGCGCGGTTGCACTGCTGTGGCACGCCTTGGGGCAGTGTGCCTGCTAAGATCTATATAGATGAGATCATTAGATTGCACGGAGCACCAGTGTCGTTTATCAGTGATAGAGATCCCAAGTTCACATTGAGGTTTTGGGCGAGTTTGCAGCAAGCTCTTGGTACGTCGTTGAGGTTTAACACTGTTTTTCATCCTCAAACGGATGGATAGTCGGAGAGGACTATCCAAACGCTTGAGGACATGTTGAGATCTTGTGTTCTAGACTTTTTCGGAGGTTGGAAGAACTATTTGTCATTGACCGAGTTTGCGTATAATAATAGTTTTCAGAGTAATATTGGTATGGCACCATTTGAAGCGTTGTATGGTAGGAGGTGTCGAACACCCCTTTGTTGGAGTGAGGTGGGGGAGCGTCAAATTTTGGGTCCGGAATTGGTTCAAGTGGATTCAGAAGGGGTTAAGCTCATAAGGGAAAGGTTAAGGGTTGAACAAAGTCGTCAGAAAAGCTATGCAGATAATAGGCGACGAGAGTTGGAATTTGAGGTTGGGGATCATGTGTTTTTGCGAGTCTCGTCGTGGAAGGGTGTCGTTCGGTTTAAAGGTAAAGGGAAATTGGCACCGAGGTACATTGGGCCGTATGAGATTGTGGATAGAGTGGGAGCAACGGATTATCATTTGGCCTTACCGGTAGAGTTGGCTCGATTGCACAATGTGTTTCATGTTTCTATGTTGAGGAAATACATTGGTGATCCGACGCACGTATTAGAGGTCGAACCCTTAGCGTTGCATGAGCATTTGTCATATGAAGAGAGGCCGGTGAATATCTTGGATCGCAAGTAGCAAGTGCTACGCTCCAAGGTAGTTCCCTTGATCAAAGTCTTATGGCAAAATCATGGAGTGGAGGAAGCGACATGGGAAAGTGAGGATGCTATACGGAAGAAGTATCCGCACCTTCTTTCAAGTATTCCTTTTCTACTTGCTTCAAATTTCGGGGGCGAAATTTCTTAAGGGGGGGGAGAGTTGTAATACCCGTCACGTCAAATAATTTAATTAAAAATATTCTAAATAATTTCAAGGTGTAACTAAGAGAATAACAATCCACTTTTATGATTATTGTGGTTAGAATAATTAAATTAAAAGGGTTAAGTTCTAAAAAATATACTAATAAGCACATAAGTATGGAATAAGTGTAATAATGGCTCACAAGGGTAATTAGAGTTAAAAGACAAAGGGTAATTAGGACTTTTAACAAAAAAATCTATCCCTAGGTTATGTGTTGCCCACTCCTTATGCTAAAACACATTTTTGGAGGAGATTAGAGAGAGGCTAGATCAAGGAGATCAAGGGAGATTGATCTTGGAACGCAAATCTAGAGATTGTTTGAAGAAAAATCGTCCTACAACCTTGTTACCAACGTAAGTAAGATGATTTTCACCGTTTTTTATTTTTGATTTCGGCCCTAATTAGGGCTAGATCAAAATTTTAAGTTCTAATCCCGTTTTTGGGGAAAATGGTAGTTTTTAAGAGTTTTAGGTGGGATTGGAGTGTGTTTAAGAGTTTTTTTAGGCTATAAATTGAGTATGTTAAGTGTCAACATGTATGTAACACTTAGGAGGGTTGATTTGGGTGTGAGAAGGTTGGATTTTAAGAGTTTGTTTGAGTTTCATCAAAATATTTTTTCAAAAAAAATCGGCTGCTGAAGAACGGGTACCGGTCCCCGCGTTACAGTGAGGCTAGGAAGTTCGTGGGTACTGGTCCGCGTGATAGTGGGGTACCGGTCCCCGTTAATTAAATTGGCAGGAATTGGGGTGGGTACCGGTCCCCGTATTAGTGGGGTATCGGTCCCCGCTGAGCAGTGAGCTTGGGAAAGGGTCGGGTACCGGTCCCCGTGTAAGTGGGGTACCGGTCCCCACCGAGAAGAACGTCCAGGAAGAGGACGGGTACCGGTCCCCGTGTTAGTGGGGTATCGGTCCCCGCTGGGTAATTTTGGAAGATTTTGTGGGATCTTGGGGTGTTCGGGTATGGACTTGGGTTGTGTTTGGAAGGTATTAAGGAATGTTTAGAGACCTTAATAAGTTGTTTGAAGATGGTTATCCTTTGATTTGAATCCATTTAATAACTTCATATCTCCTTGTCATATCTCTTCCATTTTGGACTGAAATTTATGATTGTTTGATAGGAGCGCAAGAGAAAGGCGTTGAGGCCTCACTTAAAGGAAAAAAGAAGGTTTGATCTTCGGTACTGGTGAGTGTATGAATGTGGTATCCTTAATGGTACATTCGTAATGTTATTTTTAATTAACTCTTCATTCTTGTTACGAGAAGTAATGCTTAGTTAATGTGTAAAAGCACCATAGTATGAGATGAATGTCATGCATGAACATGAATGCATGAAGTAATGGTATGATATAATGATATGCATAGAAATACATGCATGGATGGTGATGAGAAGCATAATGTACACTTATATATATATTATGCATGCCTCCGTGGGACGGGTGGTGATTGTTGGCAACCACTGTAAGTCCAACCGTACGTGAGACGTACCCAACTTTAGTGCGCGGGGCGTACGAACTACTACCTATAGTAGTAGCTATTTTCAGGGCATGGGATGCTCAAACTTTTTAAAAATGGCTTGGGCCGGTATATGTAGAATTTCATGCATGAGATGCATTGTTGAAAAGAAAGTCATAATCTCTCGTATTCATGGTTTTTCTGTCACAATAAATACTTGCGTTTGGAAGTTAAAGATGCATATTCACACTCTGTTTCCTTGTTTTTGACTTGGAAATAGGTCGCAGGTGATTGGTCCACTACAAGGCAAAGGTTCATTGGATGCTTGGGTTTGATTGTTGAGCTAAGGTGACTCTTGGAAAATTTTATGGCTCGAGACTCTATTTAGCCTAGTTGGTAGATCTTTAATGTCTTAAATTCCAAGGTTTTGTAATGGGATTGTAATAGTTTCGATGGTATCCTTAAACGTTTTCTTTGAGGTGTTTGAAGTTACTAGTACCTTAGTTTTTGTACTTGAGGACTTACTTGTTTGTGATTTCATGACGACAATGTTATTTGAGGGTTTTACTTGATTTAGAGTTCTATGGGAATTTTTTTTAAAATTTTGTGCATTTTGAAGTTTGGGATGTTACAGTCTAGGTAGATACTTATGGAGAAGTATCTCCTAATATCTCAATATGCCAGTAATCCTATCTACAACAGTTACAGATCAAACCTAAATACAAGATATGCTATATAATGAAATCAAATCGAAAATTAACTCTAAGCACTAATATTTACTTGATGCCCAAGATGTTGAAATTGTTGATGCTCCTAGCACAACTTGTGGTCAATTAAGATCTCTTCCTTTGCAAGATATTGACCGGTAAAGAAGCCAAGGAGGGATGTAATGGATCTTTAGTAAATCCTATATTCTAACTGCGTAAGTAACAAGCTGATCAAACATATAGTGTGGAAATAAGAAATATACAATGAAGCATGTTAAAATTCAACAACCATTATGAAATGATATGACCAAATGTAATCTTAAGGGATTTTAACTTAACCACATGCAAAAGGTCCAAACTAACAAGATAGTGACTGCAAATAATATCTCTCCAACAAGTGTAGATATACCAAGTAGGTGCAAGAGATATACAATGTAAATCAAGTCAGTCCACTATGTTAATTATCAAGGCGATATAGTTGTGGACTACCTTTTAAGGCAATGTGTGGTAATAATCTAGATATGCAAGAAATTATCTCAAGTAATAAGTTGATGCCAAGGTAAGCATGTGATATATTCTAACTTGCCAAGATTATGTTTTTCTTATCATTTCAAATACACACTCTAAATATGATATTCTACCCAAGCAAAAATTAGAGTGGTGAATATTTCATGCCAAGTCAAGTTTGAGGTTAATGATGTTCATACAAGTGTTCAAAGGACTTATACTTAGAACTAATCAATCTTTTAGCCTAATCAAGGTAAGCATACGAAACTTGACAATAATGTAAATATAAACTTTTATACAAACTATGGCCTAAACAATAATATGAGCATGCAAGAACAAGGCTAAGTGTAAATATAATTCGAGCTTAATGAAAGTTACACTACTTGAGTTAGAATAATGTTACCCAATGAAGCTTTGCAAGTAGATGACTTCTCAAGGATGCAACAGTGAAGCTTATTGATGCATTTAGACATTAAGGCATGAAACATAAAGGTCAATTAGGCATATTATACCAAATGATACACTAGACATGAAGAACATGACTCAATAAAAGGTGTTATCTAGGTAAGCATATAAACAAAAAGGATGTGATCAATTGAGCATACAAAATGAAATAAACAAAACGAAAGCAAAACAAAAAGAAAGTAAACAAAAAGTAATCAAAAAACTAAGGATGATTATACCAATTGCCTTGGGTTTTTATCAACACCCAAAGTCTCAGGATAGCGTATGTAGTGATTTCCTTGGAATGGTATGGTAGAAGACTTGGCTATTTTTCTCTATGAAGTTTCTTTGCTACAAACCTGTCTTGTAGGATTAGCAGAATACTTGTTAGCCAATTTCATATAAGGTAAGCAATAATCACCAACCATTTTCTTATGGCTAGAAAGATATACCTTTGAATATTTTCCATTTAAATCATAAAGTATATATCTATCCATGAAAGCACAATAATTATACTTTGGATGAAAGTAATGAGAAGAATGATTTGTACCTCGTTTAGGATTACCATAGATTGCATTATTTTCATACTTTGGCAATGAGGTTCCCTTGACATGGTTCTTTAAAAAGTAAGATGATCTCATCTCTCTACTAGTGAATTTCCTAAAACCATCAATGTTGTTTTGAGTAGTAATTTTCTTCTTTTAAATTTCTGCAAAACAACATGTATATTTTGGTACCCGTTGTACTTTGGGTCCACTTGGGTTAACCTTTCTCAATTTACATTCATATCTTCTATGACCTTCATTGTCGCAATAAAAACAAACAACTTGTTGAATTTCCTTTTTCATGTATGATGCTTTTTCTTTATAAGACACGCA
>NMUG010011136.1:0-10722 GCA_002855965.1 Monotropa hypopitys
TCCATAAAAAAGATAATAAGTAATTCAGCACGTTGAATTTACGAATTCTTCATTTAATCCAATGTCAATTTGCTAATATCTTCACAATTGACTTGAATCATGGAATTTAAGGCTTTTGATTTTGGTTTAAATTCCAAAAAGGATAATAAGTAATTCAGCACGTTGAATTTACAAATTATTCCTTTGATCCAATGTCAATTTGCTAATATCTTCGCAATTGACTCGAATCATAGAATTTAAAGATTTTGATTATATTTGATTTTTTTTTTGATTTTGTTATTTCATGTTTTTATTGATTTCAAATTCCTGAAAGGATAACACAGAATTCGCCAACTTGAATCGCGAGTTATTTCTTTCATTTACTCCGATCGGTTACTTGGTTCGCCGATGGTGCAAACTAAGGGGTGAATTGATTTATTTGATTTGAAAAGAAATAAAAGTGATAGATAAGCAAATGTGAGGGGTCGTGCTGGCATAGCCGAGTTGAACGATATTATCTCTAATGATAAACGCTATAAAGATAAACAACGGCGCGGGGTCGTGCTGGTCATGGCTAGGCTGATCGATACCACCACCTGAAACGCACGCAGCAAAAAAAAGAAGGATAAATAAAAAGAGGGGTCGCGCTGACGAGGCCAGGCTGATCGATACCGCCTCTAACATGAACGCTATGTAAATAAGAAGAAGGGATAAAAACGAGGGGTCGTGCTGGCGAGGCCAGGCTGATCAATACCGCCTATGAAAACGCATGCCATATAAAAGAAGATAAAAAAACGAGGGGTCGTGCCGGCATAGCCAGGCTGTTCGATACCACCTCAGAGAAACGCAACGCTATAAAAAGATAAAACGAGAGGTCGTGCCGGCATAGCCAGGCTGTTCGATACCTCCTCAGAAAACGTACACTATGAACATTGATTTTCGATAATGAAAGGTTGATTTCCTGGTCGTCAAAATGCGATAGTACAACCGGTCGGCGAAACCATACACGGGACCGTGATGTCGCAAAATGACGCGTTGAAAAATCAGCTTTTTATTATGTCGCGGACAATAAACCACGGAGGATATCCGTGATTTATTTTCTACACGAATATATTATTGAATGAATTGCATTATGATAATAAAAAGGAATAAAAATGTATTTTATATCTTGTCGTTAATTACAGTTGGGAGGATAAGTTCGCCGATAATATCCATTCGATTATAATACGTTATAGTATCCGGGTGTGAAAACCCCTACTATATCGAACTATAATCCGGGAATCGATACCGGGACTTTCCTAGAAGAATAAAAATTCTGAAAATAAAAGGGAGAGCGAGCCGGAAATTTATCGATTAAATTTTGTCAGCGCTTCCGCTACAATTGATGTTTTTAGGGTTTTCCGGGAATGTGGATTTTTGAGGTTCGATTGATTTTTGGGAGAGATTTGGTCTCGGGATTGAGTGATTGCTGATTTGGGGCTGTTTTAGGCTCTGAAATCAGTTGGGGATGTCGAGATTCGAGCCGGGTTTGGACGTAACGAGGCTCGGGATAGTTTCGGCTTGAATTTGGAGTGGTTTGGAGGGTATTTGGACTTCTGCCCGAAGAGTTTGATGTGGGAGAGTTTCAGCACTTGCCTTGGATGTCTCCTCCCTCTTCCTGAATGGCCTGGAGGGCCTTCCTTATATAGAGCAATGTCGCACCTATAGGTGCGACATGCATCGAGATCAGTTTTGGCCGTTTGATGCAGTTGTTGTATGATTTAGGGGAGGGGTTGGGATGCTTTTGGCTCCTTCCTCTTGCCCTTTTGAGTCCGAATTAATTCAAAGGTATATACTTTATATATAAAGTATATAGCTTTTGTCTTTTTGTCGCCGAAAATTTCGATCGCGATACGCTACGCGCTGAGCTGCCGGGGGATGATCCGGGTGACCGATTCGTCGCTGAATACAGTCGTTGAACTCGCCTTGTCGAGTAGATCATGAGAAAAATTTTGCTTCGCATTGAATGTAATCCGGTAGAAAAATTGATTCCTGGGCCGTTATTCTGAACGTTCGCCCTCTGATCTGCTACTTTTCTTCCGAAAATGATTTCACAGTCGCAACTTTCCGGCAGTAAATGTATGTATTTTCACTGAGAAGCTATAAAAAATGTGCCGCGTCATTCTGATGTCGGCTCGCTCCGTTACGCTGATCTGAACAAAATAACTCTCTCGGGCTATTAAATCCCGGGTTTTCAACCTCTGTCGCTTTTTGAGGTGCCATTGCCTCAGGAATGCAGTTACCGATGTATTGGTGTTGAGATTTGAATTTTTGGATCCCCGAGCAAAATTCTGCTAGTACCGGCTTTGGAATTGTGTATTCGGACGCTGATTTTTGTTGTTCGGACTCTATCCTTTCCAAACTATCCATGTGCTTTGCAGTTTTTCTTTGGGTAATTCCCCGTTCATGAACTTCAGACATGTCTTCAAATTTTGAGATCCGTCGCTCGTCTTTTGATATCTATTCGGCTGATTCGGACCGTCCGGACATACAATAATTGCAGTCTTGATCATTCCCGGATTTGATTTTGATATTCGGCAACGGGTCAAAATGGGGTATCAACAACTGCCCCTCTTTGTGTATTTTTGCGCAGCATCAATACACAAAGATAAAAAGAGACGACATTTTGATTCGCTGCGCGTACTTTCTCATATTTTTTCCGTCTCCTTGACATTATTTCGCCCGTATCTGTCGGAGCAGAAAAATTTTCCGTCTTCATTTAGACACTGTTCTGCATTTGCGAAGTTGAAGTTCGGATCAGTCGTGCACGATCAGAGATAAGGATAATCAGATTCTCTTTTCTCGCGAATCTTATCGCCTCGGGAAGTGTGCCACACGCGTCGGCCATACTGGGCTTTCGGCTGACAAATTTTGAAGATGTCGCACCTATAAGTGTGACATTGGCCTATTTATACCAGATACGAATTCCTTCTTCCTCGCTGCTTTCCCACTTTTCTAAACTCTTCGAGGCTTCTGGAATTCTGTCACAGCAGCTCGGCTTTGCTCGTGATTTCTTCTGACGCTCGAATTCCTGCCGGATCTTTTTTCGCCGACCGTATCTTCTACTTCCGTGAGTTCTCTTCTTCATTTTGCTTTCGTTTCTGTCAATTGTTTACGCCGTAATTTATTTCCTGCACATATACAAAAACCATAATCAGTAATTGTATACACTTTTGCGCTTTTGATTTTCGTAAAACGCGCTGTTATGCTGTCTGTGCGCACGTTTGTTGGGACAAAAAATTTTTGATTCACATTCGCACGCAAAAATTTTTGGAGATAAGAAAATTTGATTCTTGATTTAAATAACGTGTATGCACATTTTTTTTGAAAGAAATGAAAAAAAATTTACTTTTCGGATAGATGTTTTTGTGGAATCGTCGCCGTGATTGTGCACAAAACAAAAAACAAGACTCGCCTTTTGCTAATTGATAATCGATGTTGCATTGTACCGCATAACGCGCTTGATCGTTCGCTCTTTCTTTATTTTTGAAAAATTCATGCAACTCGTTTCTTTTTCACAAGTTCGATTTGTTACTATTTTTTTTTTTTGAAACTCATGTATTCGCAATTTGAAAATTCGACGTAGTTTGAATTTTTGTTTTTGACATTTTTCGCAAATCGCATAACTGTTAAAATTCGTTTTTAGCGCAAAAATTTCATTTGATAAAATTTTGAAATCGCATAATCGTACCGAAAATTTGCTTTTGACACCTGGTCGCATTTAAATATTTAGGATTGATTAATAAACCTCTATGCTAGGATTTAAACTTTTTGTTTTTGAATGCTGTTTATTAAATTGAACGCCGATTAATTCTCCCGCTAGGATTAAACATGATTTGACCTTTACGCTAAGGCTAAAATTGAACGCCGATTAATTCCCATGCTAGAATTAAACTTGATTTGACTTTTACGCTAAGACTAAAATTGAACGCCGATTAATTCTCATGCTAGAATTAAACATGATTTGACCTTTACGCTTAAGGTTAAAATTGATTTCAACGTCGATTAATCTCTACGCTAAGATTAAACTTGATTTTGAACGCCTATTAACCCTCACACTAGGATTAAATTTTAAATTTGAACGCCGATTAACCATCACGCTAGGATTAAACTTTTAATTTGATTGCCGATTAACCCTTACGCTAGGATTAATTTTCAATTTGATCGCCGATTAATCCTCACGCTAGGATTAAACTTTTAATTTTGCTCGCCGATTAATTCTTACGCTAGAATTAAACTTTAAATTTGATCGCCGATTAACCCTCACGCTAGGATTAAACTTTAAATTTGATCGCCAATTAACCCTCAGGCTAGGATTAAACTTTAAATTTGATCGCCGATTAACCCTCACGCTAGGATTAAACTTTAAATTTGATCGCCGATTAACCCTTACGCTAGGATTAAACTTTAAATTTGATCGCCGATTAATCTTCACGCTAGGATTAAACTTTAAATTTGATCGCCAATTAATTCTTACGCTAGAATTAAACTTTTAATTTTGAACTAGTTTTGCATTCAAGTTTAGAAATACCCCCTGATAAATGTCTGTGTTTCTGACTTTCCGTTTTTTTTAATTGATTGCCTTTGACTTTCCTTCAGGATGGCTTCGCATCGCCGTTCAGGGAAGGAGCCTGCTTCTGAGGCCCGTCCTTCGAGAGTTCGTTCTGATTCTGAGGGTAGTGATCCTCCATATGTAGATGTTGACGAGGATCATTCTGATGATGAGGCTCCTGAGGTGGGCTTGCCTCGATGTGGATTTTTTGAGAAATTCTCCACTTCGGGCATAAGTGAGACCCTTAGAGGACGGATGGTCGTTGGTTCAGTGAGACCAACACCCTTCACCTTGGAGACTGCGAGCTTGGAGTGACCCCTTTTGAATGGGCTGTTATCACCGGCCTTCGCTTTGGCGGTGTCCCTGTTAGTCGTACCGCCGGTACTGTTGAGGATTTGGACCGGGTTCTTGACATTTCTAACTTTGAGTTGAGCGGCAAGCGCATTCCTGGATCTGTTTTGCGCGGAGGACCATCCTTCTACACTGTTCCTGTAGATGATTTTGCTTTGTACCATGCTTTCTGAGCAACAATGGCACTAAGTTTCCGTCCACTTACGTTGGTTTAGTTGACTTTCCGAATGAGGCTCGCTTTGACTGGGGTTCCTTCACTTTCGCCACCTTCTTTCAGGCGATGCGATGCAGGTTGAGTTGTCCCGCCCCTACTCAGTTGGGATTTTGGCCCTTTTTGGTTTGGTGGTCTTACGAGCACATGAATGTTGCTCGGCCGATTGCTACGCTGGATCCTAGAGTTTACCCGAGTGCACTTCGCTGGCCTCGACCTTCAGTCTGTTGGGTTGATCTGCTCGATTTTGTCACGCTCCGTTCGCAGTTAGAGCTGGTTACGCCTGATTAGATTATTTGGCAGCCATTCCACCATATGATTGAGGAGGGAGATTATGCCGTAGAGGTTTTCTTGTCCCGCCACAGGTGCGCCTTCTTCTCTTTCACCTCCTGGGAGCTGTATATGGGAGATCACTGCTGGCGTAAGGTGACTGGAGAGGTTCGCATTCCAGACAGTCCCCCTGTTCCTACCTTCGGGCGTGCACTTTCTACTGCCCCTGGCTTTGTTGACGTTCGTAGCTGGATGCTTGTGGGAGATTACGCTTCATGGTTCGGCCATGTTTCCATTGGCCGATTCACCACTACGGTTCCTGTTCGTGGAGGGCATTCTATTGGAGCTGAGCAGGAGGGTTTCTTCCAGGACTTGGGCAGCTCCCGAGATGTGTTTTCTGGTCAGCA
Source organism: Monotropa hypopitys (assembly GCA_002855965.1). Classification (NCBI taxonomy): domain Eukaryota; kingdom Viridiplantae; phylum Streptophyta; class Magnoliopsida; order Ericales; family Ericaceae; genus Monotropa; species Monotropa hypopitys. The sequence goes on from NMUG010011136.1 coordinate 5,810, forward strand.
GTATCGTGACTTGCAGGCTCAGATGGAGTTGCAGAGGCAGCAGTTTGAGCAGTTTCAGGACTTTCAGCGTTGGGCACAGTGGAGCGGATCAGGTTCAGGGACTTTGCCTCCTCGGCCACTACAGGATCAGGTTAAATATTTTTCTTTTGTTTACTTTCTTTCCGCCACTTTCTTTTCGCCTTGATACACATATCTTTATGCTGTTCTAATGATTTTCCTTTTTATTTGACAGGATGCACCGGATCCTCCTCGCGGTTCAGTGGATAGACGGCAGAGTTCTCGATCCAGCAGGGATAGATCTAGCAGAAGCCGTAGCAGGGATATCTGATACCTGCAGATTATCAGCACTTTTTCCTTTTCTCTTTCTTTTCTCTTTCTTTTCCTTTTTGTTGTACTAGTCATGATGTACTTATATAGACATACTCTTTTTTCAGTATTATCTTCATTTTAATACATCTGTGTTTTTTTTGTCTTGTCTTCTTTTCTCCTTTTGAATATTTTATTTGCAGTGAAAAATAAAAAGGATACTGATGTTCGCATATGTGCTATACAGGATGGTTTTCTCCGCGGCTTTTCTTTCGCTGCTCTTGACGTGGTGGACTTCCTTCACCTCAGCAGAGCGAATTCAGTTTGAGCAGGTCTTTGGAGGACTTGCTGGTTTGCTTACTGTCGTGGTGGCATAGGATTTCCTGAAAGCCGTCATTCACTATTGGATTCCTTCGCTGAGCTTGTTCCGCTTTGGTTTTCACGAGTTGACTCCTACTATTGAGAAGTATCATTTCATGCTGAGGATGAGACCTTCTTTGGAGATTCTGGCCCGTATTTCTTCTAGTAGAAAGGCTCAGACTACCTTTGCTGCACTGACAGGTTTGAGGAGATCGTCTCTAGTTTTTGAGGAAATTGATGGCATATTGGCTATTCGCCCTGATTTCATATGAGGTCTAGTTGGGGATCGTTCTTGCTATAATCCTGAGGGGTCTGATTTTTTTCGCCTGACAGATGATGGAGCTGGTTCCCATTGGCACCTCCAGGCTTTCGCGTTTGTATTACTAGCCAGGTTTTTCTTTCCTCGCAGCGATGGGCTGCTCGATTTACGCGTGGCCTTTTATGTTGATGCTACTGTCAATGGCCAATCTATCATCCCGTCTATTCTGGCAGAGACTTTTCACGGCTTGACCCTGTATCAGTTCACGCATGACCCGTAGTTTTGTTGCGGCTTGGAAATGCTTTATGTTTGGCTGGTAGCGCACATCTTTGGTACCCGCTCCTCTCATCCGAGGTGGTTTTGGGACATCCCCCTTCAGCTTTTGGCTTCTCGGCAGCATCATTTGTGTATCATGCCCCAGTGTCTGGATTCTTGGGTTCGATTTTTGAAGAGCATTACCCCCGACACTATCATTTGGAACATTGGGGTATTCAGCGCTCTTGATTACGCAGTTACAATCCATGGTCTGGGATTAGCTTTTCTTCTTTTGGTCGGTCTTCGAGGCGTTGTGCCTTACTTTGGCTGTCGAGTGGTACGACAGTTTGGACTGAGACAAGATGTTTTGCCATCGTCATTGCTTCCTGGGAATAATGAATATTACTTTGATTTTTCTGGGGATTTTGCTCATCCTCGTGTATCAGAGGCCTTTGCATTTTGGCATTACCGTGTGCGGTTTTTGTCTCTATAGACTCAAGATGCCCCAGGCGTGTCGGATGCATATTGGGATTGTTTATCAGCCGAGATTTTATTAGAAGCAGATTCCTCTCCATTTTTTCCGGTCTGCCAAGATCCTGTTTCTTTGTCGGAATAGACGTCGCTCTTAGTTGAGCGGATTGCTGGATATACCCTTCAGACGACCAGTTCTCAGATTCAGACTCCTCAGTTTAGTCGGGAACGAGATGAGGCTCTTGGTTGTGTCGCATCTGCCAAAAGTAAACGAGATATGTTTCGCCTTGAGTTGGATCAATTGAAGCAGTGTATTTATTCCGCCGAAACCATGATGGGCGCTCTTCAGGTGGATCTTGATGACGTTCGTAGCTCTTCTGGCTCCACCTCTACTGTAGCTAGATTGGAAGGGTTATTGAGACAGTGTTCTCGTGATCATGAGATGGATCGCTTTGAGATAATTCGCCTGGGGAATGAGCTTGCCCATTTTGATCGGGTTCGTGCTGAGACTCGAGACCGGATTACCGAGCTCAGTTTGCAGAAGAGTTCTCTTGAGGAGAAGTTAGAGACGCTGGATTCTTCGCATCGAGATCAGGCAGCTAAGATCGAAGAGATGGGAGGGCTCTTGGAAAAGGCCTATCATTAGTTGATTATTGAGCGCGGGGTGTACTTTCGTACTATGGACAGATTGAGCAGCGGGTTTGCATTTCTAAGCCATTTATTTCCTAGCGGTTATCTTGATCAGATGCAGATTCAGACGCATGTGGAGATATTTTGCCAGGTTGTTGATGTCGACTTGGCGGGGGTTGAGACAGGTGCTGCCATGACTCGTCGTTACAGGGAGATTTGTTTGGCTTTTCTCCGGCTGTTGGATGATCTTTCTCGTCAGAGGGGTCCTCTTTGAATGTATTTCTTTCCGCTCTTTGCCATGTATTTTCCTCTTTTGAAAAGTGATTATGCGTAGCTTTTGGTTTGTTCCTGCATAGACAACTTTTGTTTCTCGCGACATAACAAATGAAAGCATTTGCATATTTCATAAATATTTATATTTCTCTAGGCAATGAATGAAAAGATTAATCTTACTTTTTGGTTTGGAAACCTTGAGTTCGTTTGATTCACCCATTTGACTTTTACAATCTTAGCATAAGGCAAACTCGACTTCTTCATTGATCCGGACTTGAACCCCCTGAGGATCTGGTTGTCATGAGGAATGAGGACTAATCCTAGTCGCAATCCATTTGTCGACCTCTCGGAAACTGACATGTTTGCATCTTCGGCTTCATATCCATTTTTCGTCCTTCGCCTTTCGATTGCTTTTCGGATTTTTTTGCATCCATTTTTGCCATAGCCCTTTTGGTTAAAGGAACTATGCCGGACGCATTTTTTTATTTCCATTTTTGCTACGGCCCTCTTTTTCGAGTTTTGACCGCACTGGATTTTTCCATTTTTGCCACAGCCCCCTTTCGGGTTTTGACTGTGCTGGACTTTCCCTTCTTTTTTTTGCTACAGCCCCCTTTCGGGTTTTGACTGTACTGGATTTTCCATTTTTGCTATAGTCCCCTTTTGGGTTTTGACTATACCGGAATTTATTTTCTTTTTGTATATATTTTTGAACAAATTGCTTCTTTAAAATCAGGAAATGGGTTTTCTTTTACCATATTCTAACCAAATCATGAGTATGTGCAATACTTTTGAAGAGAATGGAGATGAGAAGATGAGAATTTAAATCCCTGTCTTTTTTGTACAGGGTGACGGTTGCTTTGATCATCACATATTTTTTTGATGATTTGAATTGATTTTTTTCTTTTATTTGCTGTCCGCTTTGAGAGAATTACAACAGAGTGGAGATAGAAAATCACGCTTTCACTCAATTTGTTTGGAATAACGGTAAAGAGAACATATTTCTAGATAAATAAAGTTGCAATTGCCTTTCTCGAGGAATGCCATTCAAGCATAATAGCGTTTGAGTATATCTGCATTCAATGGTTGAGGGAATTCCCGACCATCCATTTCTGATAAAATCATTGCTCCGCCTGATAACACTTTGGTGATGACGTATGGACCTTGATAATTAGGAGCGAATTTTTCTTTTGCTTCTTCTTGGATATGTTGAATTCGTTTCAAAACCAGATCTCCTTAGTATAATTAGGGTTTTGGCTTTGACTCTTTTTTGACTTTCTATATGAAAATGTAGCTATGCAGGTTGTAAGGTTTAAATGCTCCCAAATCTTCAGATCTCCGGCCCCGTGAGTGAAGCCATCTTCGAGTCGGTGATTTGGTTGGAGTGTCCTTTTCGGAAGTGCCCACCATAAAGGCAGTGTACAGTTTACTTCGGACCCCCGAGGGAAAATAGGGACACATCCATTTGGGCAGTCATGACCTCCGTTCCAAATGTGTAATGATGCAAAATTATATATAAAAACAATGCAAGTTTTTTTAAAAAAATTTGAAGGGAGCCCTTCGCAAAAATATTTATTAAGCTAACCTGCAAAACAAATGGTGAGAAATGAATTGAAAAAACTTTTTTTAAGCGCGCCGCGATCTTTTAGCATTCCTGAAAAACGGCACAAAATAAACATTAATAACAGGCCGAGAATTGATTGAATTTTGATTAAAGTTTTTTTTTTTGAAAAACTAGAAGCCAAAATTCTCTTCAGTCCCCAGCAGAATCGCCAGCTGTCGCTCCCGGAAAAATTTCTCCCTCTCCCCGCGCGTGCGTGTGTGCGTGGGAAAAAATAAGCGATGCGCACATCACCTTACTTTCCTTTCACTTAGTTGTGACACTAAGTCATACACCACAATAAATAAACCCATCATCAACCCATACATTTTCCAATCTGTGACACAACTCAAAAGGGTACTCCCCTTAATCGTCCTGAACCGACTTTGCACGGCAATATATCATTCATCTTTTAACGGATTTTATCGATTCTTTTTCTAATCGAACTCCTATACTAGGAGTATCCAACGAATCAAAAAACTCCTTAATCGGAGATCAATTCCCTCGGGAATTAATTTTTCAAAATCCGAAAAAATCATAATTTTTTCCAACAAAAGATTGATCCTAACATCATTAGTAGCATATTTTTTCTGTCCATTGAAGCCATTTCAATCTAATAATGGTACTGATGTTTGGGTAACAAATTAACTTATATATAGACACAGACACAGAATAGGTCGCACGATCTGTGATTTTCTACAATATATTATATAAACAGAGAGAGTAGGTTCTTTCTGATTTAAAATAAAATAAAAAAACTGG
>NMUG010011137.1:0-10722 GCA_002855965.1 Monotropa hypopitys
AAGGGAAGAGGAGAACCAGAAGCATCCGCAACTGGTTCCCCTTGCAACCGCAACAGGTTTCGGTTGTGGTATCCCACAACCGGTTCCCTCTTCTCTCTCGCAACTAGTTCTGCAAGCCGGGAACCGTAACCGGTTTCCCTCCCCCGTAACCAGTTCCCACAAGGGTAACCACAAGGAAGGATTATAACAGTGACATCCGTAACTGGTTTCGAGCCACTTCGTAACCAGTTATAGGTCTGTTGGGGGGAAATTCTGGCAGACTTAAGTGGCGGCAATTTGGTCATTTTAGGGGTATTTTATACACCCTAATATAGGGTAAAGACCCCAAATTCGATCCATAACTCATTCCTCTCTCTATCTTCCGTAACTTCATTTCTCTCACAAACATCCCTCTCCCTTCTCTCTAAGATCTAAGGAGTTTGGTAAAAAAATCTCATTCTCTAAGTACATAGAGGTCGTCATCCTCTTTCCATTGACATGCAAAGCTCGTGGCACTCTCAAGACCCCCTCACCTAGGGTTTGTAAGTGCCTACTCATACAAGGTAGAGTTTTCTACTCCATTTGTATCCTTAGTTGGTATGCTTCCTTCTCCATGTCTAGATTTTACTAGGATAAGGATGTTTTCATAGTTGGTGCTTGTGGGTTTGATTAACCCATAAATTTTTTGAGGTCTTATGCCCATATGGGTCTTTATAGGCCCCCTATCACTTCAATTTCAATATCCTCTAGTTAATTTGTAAAACCCCCAATTTTCGTAAAACCCTAATTCGGGTCATGTGGGAACTTTGAAATTGAATAGTCAAGTGTTGAAATTGATTATTGTAAAATGGTCCTATGATCCTATTGACACTCGAATTTGATAAATTGGAAATCGATTTTAAGAAAAATCATGTTTTGGTCATTAATTGTGATTAGGAGGTATGGATGCTCTAATCCTTGGAAATTAATAGAAATTTGAATCAATGGTTTTAATTGGCCTAAAACATGACAGATGCATTGGGTTGGCTATAATGATATACGGGAATTTCGTTCCCTGAGTGTATTCACACTCACTACATTGTGCAATGGGGGTCGAATGAAGCCCTCCCTAAGGTTGGGGAATTGTGAGGAACTTACGAGTAGTTTAGTTGACGAGCTTATACCACAGAACTAGCCGAAACTTAATTAATCTTGAGTAAAAGTTTTTGTACGTGACTCCCTTGTTTCGTCAAGGTGAGAAGACAAGGAAAATTATTTTATGTATCCCTTATTTAGTCAAGGTTGAGATGAGAACTTGAAATTATATCATTCTCCTTGATTTCGTCAAGTTTAGCCTTTTGAAAGAAAAATCAACAAGTCATCGAAATTGATTTGGAAAGGAATTAAAATGGTTTTGAAACTATGAAAATGGTCCTTATTGCATGCATATTTATTTATATCTCGCACTCTCATCTTTTGTCCCAATTTGGGAAATACTTGGGTGTAGATTATCTCTACTAGGCAATCGCCTAACCCTTTATTTTTAGGTATACTTCATTTTATTTCATGTACACGGACTATAACTTTTATCTAGACTTGTAAACTTTAAATTTCTCATTTGTTTGCATGTGATATCCCCTTCCCCTTTTTCTTTTCCGCACTTTGGATTGGATAGATGTTTACTTTACTTGTCCTTGTTGTCATATTTTTATATTTAAAAAATGGTTTGTAGTTCCGGGGTATGACATATATAATTGCAGAAATGAAATTGCATGAATTAAATGAAAGAGTTAGAGAGAGAGAGACAATAACACATCCACTTCCCTCACAACTTGTAAATGATTCCACTATAATAAGGCAATCACCAAATGTGATTCCCGATTACAAATTTGAGAGTCTTCAAGGGTGGCCTTCAACAGTTACAACAAGGACCTTCAAGGTGGCCTCCAACCTATCAACTACGAGGCCCTTCCAGGGTGGCCTCCAACCTTTCAACTACAAGGACCTCTAAAGGTGACCTTCAACCTATACAAAGGACAAACATTTTTCTACAAATAAGTACAAGAATGATCTTGGTAGGAGTTTAAAACAACTCCTTTACAAGTAATATCAAGAGAAAGATAGACTAAGAAAAATGAAAGAACTAAGGAGAACTATGGATCTCTTTACAATATTGATATGACCAGAATGTACGATAATGAGAGAGCTTTGAACCTTGTGTTATATGATTTAGGATTTGATAGAATGAAGAGTGTAAGACTTGAATCACCCAAAAGCACTTTCCTCTCTTTTATAATTGCCTACGGACATCAGAGACGTTGTAGGGCACGATAGTAATTGACTAGGGGATGTATATGAACATAAAATAAAGTTTGCCAAAACTCGAGAGGACTCGATTTTTGACCGGTAAACGGGGTGGCTTACCGCGTGGTAAACTTGTGAAACTGTCGGTTGCTCAATTTCGAACCCTGCTCTGATTGATATCTTGCCCTATAATACTGCACTAAACAATGGTGTATCCTGCCATTGAGGGCCTCATACTGCCGCCACCCAGAAGCACGTGAGGGAGTAAATCCGGGCTTATCCAACAGTCCCTAGGTATGTGGCCTCGCCTGTACACAGGGCACCAGGTGAAATCCCTGGGACTTTGTCTTCAGTAGGTTTCGATCATGGGGCAGCAAGGTCTGGAACTTACCCAGTCACGCTCTGCTACCACTCAGAATACACCCATGGGTGTTGCCCTATAATACTACACTAAATATGGATGAAATATGGACAAATACATTGGGCAAAATATTATTCAAACATATATACCATTTAAAAAGCATAATTCAAAATTTAGTTTGAATTTCATATTCAAACTTGCATATGTGTATGCATATCCAACAAGTCATTAAATCATGCCAAGTGTCACATTAAGAATAAAACATGCTTAGGAATATATATATAAGATTATTACATACACATTGATTAATAACAATTAATCTCATGATGGATTTATGAATTAGAATGTCAAGATTAAACATTATAAATATTTAATCTATTTTAGAAATTCAAGCATACATTCAACAAATTAACCAATGGCAATAATTCAACGGGTAAATTAACCAATCGCGGACGGCTAAGATTGGTTGCTCCTACAAACATAAACACTTCAGATATTGTAAACGGCTGAGATTGTCCAAAAGTTGTGTTGTTCGACTTAGATCGTAAAGAATCACATGATACACGGATGCAAAAATACATTGTATCGAAAATAATTTTACAAATAAAAAAACACTTCCGTCCAAATACTATCCAACACTTTACAAACATACGACCAACACTTTCCAACGAAAGTTAATTTCCCCATTCCCCCATTCTCCCCACGACCGTATCCCCCATCATCGTCTCCCTCAAACCTCATTACCCAATTGTCCCCACCGCGGAATTGCAACGATTCTCGCCGCCATTAGTCATCACTCATCATCGACCGACGGAGACAATGCCCCCTTCTTGGACTTGGAGTTCATAGCACCAGACGAAGACAAAGGAGACGAAAAAGAAGACCATGAATCCATCGAGTGTACGAGCTATACGGACCGCTGCCGCCCACCCTCACCGACGCTCACTCCCACTGCCGCTCACCCTTCTCGAGACACACATCTCTATCTCTCCGTCCCTTTCTATAATCGAGACACCAAAGGCCATCGAAACCCCCACGATAGTGATCTCTCTCTCATGTCTCTGTCTCTCTCTGTATCATGTCACGCACACACATATTCCATCGAAATCCTACCAGCCTCGCATGTCCCTTCCTTCCGTCCCCTCTGAACCACTGTCATCTCCGCCGCATCCCTATCTCTCCACCACCATAGCATCGCTTTATTTGTCGCCCAGTATTATTAACGGGAGAAATGTTATTGTGTTTTCAATTTTGAGGGTACACAGAGCTTCAGTAAATCGAAAAAATGGTGAGGTCCACGACAAGCGATGTATACGTCATCAACAATGTTCATGAGGAATTTCTCATCAACGGAGGGCCTGGAGAGAGAATGCATGTACTATTTGTATTCGATCTCTCTCAAGTACATTTTTGTGTTCACTACCTGTTTGTATTAGTGGAGTTTATTGTTTCGAAATCATACACTTAAGCACTAGATCTATCCAGTGTTTGTGAGTCTGTGATTGAAACCATAATTTTTTATTTGGGTTTTTTCAGAATCTATTTCTTGGGTGTAGTTTCTGGAGACATTATTGAGTTCTTGGGTGTAATTCCTGAGATTTTACTTTTGGGGATCACAACCAATTTTATTGTTAATCACTGTTGGGGATCACAATGAATTTTAATGACTGTTGGGGATCACAACCAATTTTACTATTAATTTTTTATGTTGTACCATCATTCTGTAATTCTTTGTTGTAGATAGTTGTATGGTTGTGGTTGTTACTTTGTTGTAGACAGTTTTGTGTTTGGAAAACCAAAGATTTTATAGTTGTGGTTACAGATTGTATGGAAAAACACTGGAATTTTTGTTGTAGAATTTGTATGTTGCAAAATGTAAAATGTGAATTCTGCAGCAATGTGAAAAATGTGCAGCATGGTGAAGATTGTGCATGCTGTATGTGAATTGCAGAATTGGTTTGACATGCATTGGTTCGGTGCATAGATTTAGACAACCAATGACTCCTTCAAAACTCCATTTATTTGCACCAAATCACAGTTAATTAGTTCCAATTCCTGGACCTTTGAGCTCAAATTTCCAATGTTTTATATATCATTATTTGTTTTCCTATCCATTTTTCTATGCGTATTTTCATCTCCCCGTTATCTATAACTTAATATATAATCGACACGCAAAAAATGAGCTAGGTATACTCAACAAATAGCTCGAACTCAGAAGCCCAATGCCCAAGACCCAATGCCACCGCTGACTAGGTACCTTATTCAGATTTGCGGTTATTTCACACAATCGCCAACGTTGACCAGTATAGTAGATTTGAACTCCCTAATCATTTTCCCCTATTAGAGAATTAGCATGAACCCATTCTGTGTTTTAGCAATGGAAAATGAGAGCAGCACATGTGAGTACACACAACGTTGCTCGGCACCGCCAATACCACATAATGCACATTCGATGAACTCTCCCTCTCTCTCTCTCTGTGTGTGTGTGTGTGTGTATGTGTGTGTGTATGGCCAATGTGCATCCCATATGCCTTGGGCTACGATTTAACATCTATTTGTTTTGACACTCTTCAGTTCGCTCCCAACATCTGTGCTTCAATCGAGTCCAAAGCTGACTGGGTAGCAAAGATGAGCCTCGCCATGGCGCTTGACTATGGCTGACGCCCCGACCTCACCGATTTAACCTCATACGACTCTTGTAGAGGAACGTGCTGGCCGAAACAATTGTTAAACTACATGTTAAGGGACCTTTTCTCTGCTTTAACTTTATTCTTCGATTCCTTTTGTCACGACCCATCCCATTCTTGAGACGAATCCATGACCGGCCAACGAGCAAGCTCGCAAAGGCATAAGATAAAAGAGTTGAGGAATTCCATACAACAAATATAATAATGCAGAAGCGAGTGAACAATCCAGAGCAGTGCATAAGTTTTTCACTAGAATAACTTGATTACAACAACGTAGGCTCAGAAGGCCTATACATCAGGAAAGAAGATAAAAAAATCAAAATAACTAAGCCACTCCAAAGCTACTCCTCGATATGACCTGAAATGGTTTTAGAAAAACGCATAAGCTAAAGCTAGAGTGAATCAATATATAACACTTCACAAGTTTCATGGATTAACAGATCTCAATCGTAAAACAGTTCTGTATAGCAGTATTAATAGTTAGCGTAATCTGTGCTGCATTTTCATTAATTCTGTGATTGGAACAATATCTCGTACCAATGGATCATCCCCCCTAGTACCTTCCCCAGGGGCTGACTACCCCCAAAGGCATCACTGATGGATCATCCCCCCCAATGGCAACACCCGCATTGAGTGGTACTAGCGTCTTTTGTGCTTAAGGATCCCGCCCGTAGGCTTTTCATCATATTCTGCCAGTAGGCTGCTCAAGCATCTGCTGTATGTCTGTCATATAAAACTATTTAAATCATTGGAGTGCTTTGCCATTTTTCAATATCATAGTTGTGCCTTTTGCCGTATGATCATTTTATTCTGTTTCATCTCCATTTTAGTTATATATCGTGTCGTTCGAAATCAACCATTTGATCCATGTAAAAGAAAGAGTTGATGCTCTATTTTGTTTTCTCAAAACAAGTGATAAATCAATAACTTATCATAAACATATTTGCAAAGGAAATAAGCATCTTTGAAAGTACGAGTAAATATGGTATATAGAGATTCACCTGAATGTGGTAGTGTTTCCTTGACTTGATTTCTAAGGGAGTGCTGGATTCGAATCTTCCAAAACATAAGACTTAAAAATTTTTAACAAAATGTTCTGCCGGATCGAGCTTATGACCGAAGCTCGACTTCTGGCCGAAGGCCTCAGTGTCCGGAGGTCTGAGCTATCTGCCAAAGAAGTACTCAGCCGAAGGTCCACTGATGGCCTTAGTCGAAGGGCGACTGGACCGAAAGGTTCCTAGCCGAGCTGCCGAAGGAGCAAGGGCAACTCTGGCAGTGTGGGAAAAGATGCTTCGGATTCTAAGACTGGTCGAAATGGTTACTAAGGTGATCCTAAGGTCTTAGGGCTAAACGCCCGAGCTGCTGGATACGTAGTCGAGCTCATAAGCTTGGGCTCTAAAAGTGGTGGACTGTCCCTTGCCAAGCACTAATGCTCCAGCAGTTTGGGACGTCGGCAATGATACGAAATGGTTCAGGGATGTTTTGGAATGGTCCGAACATGTCATCCAAGATGAAAGGGGTTCAGCCGTAGGGTTAAGAGGGTTGTCTGGGTTGTTTGGCTAAGTGATGAACACATGTCATTTCTGCCGAGCTAAAATAACAATATTGGGGTGCTTCGGCAGAAGTCAAGGAAGGCTGATTTGCTGACCTCTAGTACGGCTAAGTCCTTCGGTGGACTTGCCGAGTAGGAATGACAAGATATATTCGAAGGGTCAAGAATTTACCTGAGTGAACTTGTAGTCTAAGTGTTTGTCGAGCTAAAAATATGTTCGGAGAGTCAGTTCTGTCAGACTGAAGGATTGCTCATAACTTCTTATCTTCTTGGGTGGTGTTCGGTAAAGAGATGGACGAGCACTGAGTGGTACAGGAATGCTTGTCCGAATGATTGGACAAGTAAGGACTTTATGACTTGGTCGATTGGTGGGGTTGCCGAATGGAGGGATGTCCGGACAACTTCTAGAGAGAGAAGCAGAGGGTAAGTGCTCGGGGGGGCGAGTTTGGTGTGAAGGTTGGAGGGACTTTGGGTCTCTATTTATAGGCCTGAAGGGAGGGGTTCGTTTGGCGCCAAACGGGTTCTGGGCAGACCAGTGGGCGGCGACCACCTGTTTTTCTGGCAGTTGTAGCTTTTAGCCGCGCGCCGTTTGTCTGGCTGCGGTGTCATCCAACCAGCCGATATTCCCGTCAACTTTTCAGCAGGATTCCTGGTGGGAGACAGGTTTTGCAAAGATTCCTTTTGCTTTATGTCAGGTCTTGTCTTTTTCTCTTTGTCCGCTTAGGCCGAAGGGTAGAATAGTACCGAAGGTCTGGTCCTAGATGTTCGGTAGCATGGACTGCTCAGCAGCTCGGTAGCACGGCTGTTCGACAGTCCGGCTGTTCGGCAGCTCAGCACGACTGCTCGGGTTCTCTAGTCTAGGCCGAAGGGCTCTTTAGGCCAGACCATACTCTTGCCGACCGCTCAGCCTTGGGTTTTATTATTTTTTTGTTTTTAATGGATACAAATCTTAAAATTTTAAAATAGACTAATTATTAGGGTCGGGGTCTCACATCCTCCCCAACTTATAGGAGTTTGGTCTCCAAACTTTAAGCGAGATTTTAACGAATGTAAAGCATATCTTGATAAAAAAAATATACCTTATATGAACAGTTGTGGATACTTTTGATGCATATCGATCTCTTTCTCCCAAGTGGCTTCGTTGCCTGATTGATCCTCCCACCAGACTTTCACTAGCGGAATAGTCTTGTTCCTAAGTCGTTTCTCCTATCAATCCAAAATTCTGACTGGTAACTCTTCATAGGATAGATTCTCTTAGATCTGTACTGGTGGTTGGATTAGTACGTGGGACGGGTCTGAAATATATTGACGAAGCATTGATACGTGAAAGACATTGTGAATGTTAGCTAATTCTGGGGTGAGTGCCATACGATAAGATACGGGCCTAACCTTTCAAGAATCTCGAATGGTCTAATGTAGCAAGGATTCAGCTTCCCTCTCTTTCCAAATCTGATGATGCCTTTTATAGGGGATACCTTTAGAAATACTTTGTCGCCTTCTTGAATTTCGAGCTCTCTTCATCGTGTATCCACACAGTTCTTTTGATGATCCTTGGCTGTCTTCAATCATTCTTGGATTAGCTTGATCTTCTCCGTGGTTTCTTGCACAATTTCTGGTCCAGTAAGCTCTATCTCTCCGGCTTTCGTCCAGCACATAGGTGATCTGCATTTCCTTCCGTACAAGCCTTCGAATGGTGACATTCCAATGCTCGCTTGATGGATGTTATTGTAAGCGAACTCTGATACTGGTAGGTGCTCCTCCCAGTTTCCTTGGAATTCTAACGTGCATGCTCGAAGTAAATCTTCTAAAGTCTGAATTGTCCTGTCGGATTGTCCGTCTGTCTATGGGTGAAAAGCTATACTATAGTTTAGCATTGTTCCCATAGCTTTCTGGAGTGCTTTCCAGAACCTTGATACAAACCATGGATCTCGATTGGAGGTAAAAGATATGGGTGTTCAATCCAATAGAATGATTTCCCATACATAAGTGGCGGCCATCTGGTCCATCGAGTAAGTGTTCTTAATAGATATGAAATGGGCTGATTTGGTCAATCGGTCGACTATGAACCAAATTGCATTGTTGCCTTTGGTTGATCGTGTAAATCCAATGATGTAATCCATGGTGATGTCTTCCTATTTCCATCTTGAAATTGGTAGTGGTTGGAGTAGTCCTGTTGGCTTCTTTCGGATAGCTTTCACTTGTTGGCATTGAAGGCATTGGCTGACGTAGTCTGCAGCATCTCGTTTCATTTTCATCCACCAATACGATTTCTTCATGTTTTGATACATCTTCATTCGTCCTGGATGGATTGCAAATCTTGATCTGTGGTTGTCGTCTATGATCTTCCGTTTGACATCTTCTTGATTGGGAACGCATATGCGGTTGCAAAATCTGAGTAGACCGCGTAGGTGGTGAATTCTCCATCTGGTTTGCTCTTGGCGTCTTCGAAAATTTTCCGCAACTTGGGATCATCTTTCTAGGATGCTTTTGTTTCTTCTATGCTGATAGGGTCGATGGCGATTGATGAGAGATGAGCTAAGTAGGGGTTCCCTTTTCTGCTGAGTGCGTCTGCTACTACGTTGGCCTTCTCGGGATGATTGTAACACTCCCAAAATTTGAGATATATATTTTTTTAAAAGTGTTAAATAGGTAAGAGTATCTAAATAAAAAGGTGTGAAGTACAGTACTATCTACCACACACACACCCATCACACTATTTTATTACAATACATGCTTACGCTACTCTGATACAAATAAAATAGCAAAAAGGGTTTTATAACACAACCCTATACAACAGTTCTCAAACTAAAAGAAAAGGCCGAAATAGGATTTTATAAATTAATCTTGTACAAGGTGGCCAAGATAAAAGTAAAGAAGTGTTGTACAGTAAAAGAAGAGCAATCTATCACTACAGTCCAGTCCAGCTCCAAGTCCTGTGAAGGATCCCGCAACTACTCCAAGTAAAGTGTAAGAGACCCTACAAAAGTAGAGGGTCAAGCACCACCGCCTGGTAGAGATAGTCTATCTCCTACCGTCTATAATATTGGGTGCGAGTGTGTGACAATGCAATGAGTGTAATATGACATATAAAATGGATCTCATTATTTAAAACATTTCCTTTCTTTCCAAAATTCTTCATTTGACTCTTCGTAAAGAAAAGTAGTAAAACACTGTGTCTAACCACGACTCGAGACAAGAGAGCGAGTATCACTAATATTTTCCAACGTTTGCCTAGACAAGGCCAAAAGAGAAAGTGTCCAAGTACTACGTCCGACACAGTTCAAACGACTCATTTCGTTACTTTCAAAACATTGGTTTATAGTATACCAATTTCCGATAATTTCCAAGTAGATTGGTTTATAACATACCAATTCCTTAAACTATCAAAGTGACTCGTTCTCGTCATTTCAAACGTATTCCCAGTGTTCCAATTACTGTTCTGCGCCTTTTATACAATCAGGTCAATATCAAGTAATATTAGGTATTCCTAGATACTCCAACACCATTTCTCATTTATTCTAATTTTACATACCACAAGTTCCGATGGTAGATGTCATTATACCACGTTAAGGAGTTTAGGCTATTTCCGAGATAGTTGGGGATCAACCAACTAACCGATGATTCCAAGAAATCCCCAACACGTTGGGAGGGTCCTGCAAACCCCCATTGCGCAATGTCATGAGTGCTCCAAGTAGGCACTCAAGGTACCACAATCCAGCTACCCGAATAATCTAGCCAACTCAATTGATCCCAAATTCGATCATTATTTAAGTGAAGGCCGAAGGCCAATTTCCAACAACG
The DNA here is from genome assembly GCA_002855965.1 of Monotropa hypopitys. Classification (NCBI taxonomy): domain Eukaryota; kingdom Viridiplantae; phylum Streptophyta; class Magnoliopsida; order Ericales; family Ericaceae; genus Monotropa; species Monotropa hypopitys. The sequence continues at coordinate 10,664 of NMUG010011137.1, forward strand.
TAAATATTTTCCAACAACGTGAATATTTTAAAATATTTCTTCCAAAACATTTCTTCTCA
>NMUG010011138.1:0-10722 GCA_002855965.1 Monotropa hypopitys
GTAAGGCTTCCGTGGAGTAAAGAAATATCGACCGGAGGTCCGGTTGCGAGACAATGAGAACAAACCCAAGAGGTCCGGCAGAAGGAATTCCAGGTCATACCTATTACATAGGATCCGGATACAACTGATGGTCCGGTAGCAGTTTACCGACAGCTGACTCGGCGCAAGTTGAAACGTGTGTAGAAATCCTCGCAGGAACCGAGAGAAAGGAAACGTCAGTCGGCCCTCGGTCACAGCCATTAATGGCATAGTAGTATGCTCCTCCGAATAGGTAACCAGCGCTCCGACCTCCGCACAGGTCACTGTGTCTGGAAACTCATACTGACGAGAGAACTCCTCGAATTCAGCAACTCCACTCCGGAAGTAGCGCAGATACGGACAGGGCGGGTCTCCGGTCTGTCTTCTTGATCCTCCAATCGCTCTGCCCGACCGGCCCCGCAAAGCCACGAAAGTCGGCTCATTCTCATCCGAAAAGTGCCGAACGACGTTGGTTCGGCCATCAACCGGAGGGAGCCTCGAGGAAGACGCTCCGGGAGTAACATTTTCAACGGGTGAAGGCACCTTCGAGCTAACTTCAGGAGTAAGCTCTGTGGGAGTCGGCTGAAATAAAGAGTCCGTCTCAGAATGAGCCGAAGTCGAGGATAAACAAACTATCTGGTCCATGACGGGAGCAGTTGCCGAAGGATACGTAGCTCTCCGGAGGCTCCTTGATCACAAGATAAAGTACCGAAGGACATACCCAGCAGGCCTATTTATAGGTTCCCCCCAGGTACGAGACAACTGTATTAACATTAAATAACTCTGCACATGTACCGAGGCGGTCAGTTTGGTCGGCCACTTAAATCACGACACGTGGCGGTTCCTGACAACCGTGTCTAATCATTGACCCGACGTCTATCGGATGACGTCAAACATGACTCCAGACATAATTAACACGACCCACCTCCGGTGGCATGGCGTCCGGTTGAACTATTTCAATCTTTTCCAAGTTTTTGGGAAAGATTGAGGGGCTATTGTGGTGACCGGACCCATGCCCTGAGGATCGTAAACTGTCACGGAATCTTCACCTACGAATCGGCCATACGGACCGTCCAACCGGAGGGCCCCGTCGGATGTCCGACTGTTAGCGTTTGGACCATCAGCGACTCATAGAACCAAGTGCAGGGGCACCAATCACCAGGTGTCCACGGCCGAAGAGCCTGCAGCCTGGCTGACCGCCAATGTCCGGGCAGGCGTCCTCCGGTGACTCTTTACCACTGCTCTCGGCTTACTGGCAAATGAGCCAGACCACCCGGAGGACTCCCCTCCTGTCACTATCGTGGGGATCCATCCGAGATGCCCCGTCCGTACGGTTCAACGCGGTCCACCAACCATCCAGGCCCACCCTTGGGCCCTCGACGTGCGGCCCACTCAATATTCGTGAGCCCCAAGCCAACATTCCCATATAAATACCCCCTATGGGCACTGTTCACGAGATCTTGATCCTCGTCCTGATCTCTGATCCCCGACCGCTACCATCCGGCCTCCTTCGATTATTGCTTTATCTCCCCAAACAGTCGCTAACTTAAGCATCGGAGGCCCCGTTGGTAAAACCCCACCGGCGGGCACTAATCCTTGTTTTGCAGGAGCCAAACATGAGGATCCCCTTTGTTTGATTGCAGGGACCACACAAGCCACCGGACGAAACCGACTACCCGCTTCCGAAGGCTCAGCGGCCGTAGAGAAGCCTCCGGCAGAAACAGGTTACCACATGTATGATCGTTCATATCTAATAAATTCTTGAATTTCCTTGTTTTGTTGTTTTTCTTTTACTGCTTGGAAATCCAGGTTGATGAGGCTTGAGTTTGGTCCACTACAGTTGGCTTGGATTTATAACTATGTCAGTTGGAGCTAGTGGTGATGTTGGCAGATGTCTTGTTGACTAGTTGTTTATAGCTTTTGTTGGGTTTATAGTCGTTTTAATAGCTTCATTTGATTGGTCATGCAAGAGATGTATTGAGGATATTTATGTTTCAGTCATATTTATGTTTTAGTCTTCCACTGTCGTTTAGTATATTGGTTGGAGTTTCATTGTTGGTTGTTTTAAAGAGGTAAATTTATGGTATTTTGAGTTAACTTGTATAGCTTGTGTTGTCGAGATTGTGATGTGGAGATGTTTAGTCACAAAAGCCGTCTAATATTTAACTTACCAGGTGATATATCGGGTCGGGGCGTGACAAATATATCCAGACAATAATGGCCAATACCTTGGTTGATTATCATTATTGGTCCAAGATAGTATGGATCCAGTTGTGCCTTCCATGGACATCGTACAAGTGGAGTTATTCGTGTATATATCATGGTTTTGTTGGCGTAGTTGCATCGCTGGTCATCCCATGATTCCCATCCAAGATTGCGGACAATTATCAGTTTTGGTGGAGGTGATACAATATATTCGACTTCACTCATTGCTGCTTCGTCGTCACTTCCGTCGTCGCCGACTTCTTCAATATCTACTTATTCGTCCATTGCATTTATTGTCACCCCATCCAGCTAGCATTATCCTAGTGGGGGTCTTTGGTTATGATTTGCCTCCATCTTCATCATTGGCATCCCATTATTCGGGATCATCATCTTCGGAGTCACCTTTGAGATAATCTTCGTGTGGTTCTATCAATGGAACATGCGGTACTGGTTCATGAACTAATTCGAGCGGTTTTTGATCCTTTTGGATTAACATATGAATATGATAATAGGGATCGTTTTGAAGAAATTGAGGTAGATCTCCTAGTCCAACTGGGTGATCGTCCGACATCTATGAAACACGGACACTACTAATTGCTTGTCGTACACATATGGGACACCAACACTTGGGACACTCAGTGACATATATTGGGCATGACACGTAACATGTCCAATAAATTATATTATTTTGAATCCGGGGACACCCCGGGGACACCTGTGACTCAACTTGGACATCGATGGAAATATTACAGATTTAGTTATAATACTGAAAACTTATAATATAACACAAAAAGTACAATCCTAGAGAGATTTTTGATTAAAAGACGCGAGCTTCTGTGTCTTCTTTCAACTTAGAATGAATATTTTCCCATTTCATATGGATTGTATTACAATATTGAATCTTTTGAATATTGAAATGGATATTTTTTCTAATTAGAATGATTGGATTGTTTCTATTGAATATTGTCATATTGATGTTCACTTTTTTATTTTTTGAAAAAATATATTATATTTATTTATTTGGCATGTCTTCGCCGCGTATCCGTGTCCTAAAAAATTTAAAATTCCTATATCGCGTGTCCATGTCCCTCGCCATGTTCGTGCCCATACCCGTGCCCACGCTACATAGTCCGACATCTATGAACAAAATATAATTAATTAATAGACTTATTATATTATTGCATAATAACAGTTTTATCTTGATAATATTAATGATAGCTATATAGAGTTTACTCTCGGTTGAAGGAGTTGAACCTAGGGCCCTGATATCAAATTGTGACGATCAGAACATGTGAAGAAATACTTTTTAATTAATCAACCATTATTTAAAAAGAATTTCCATCTATTAATAATCAATAGAGTATTTGATAAAAGATAAAGTTTAAGATTACCATGAGAATAAAATTATAAGGTAATCTAAGGGTAAGGGATCCGCTACTCTTCATCTTACAAGCCATGACTTGGATCCTGCTTATAATTGCTTTTGAACGAGTTTCTCCATTTGTTCATCGTCAGTTGACGTGAAATGCCAGGAGCCAAAAAAAAATAGGCACCATGAGTTATAACACTAAGTAGAAATTTCTACCAAAAAAAACACTTATGCCACAATACAAATCACGAATAGCAAAATATAATGATGAACAATAAAAGAATGATTAACAAGTTAAAGACATGTTATCCAATTTGATTACTATCCTTTAACCTAATGTTCTCTAGCAAAATCTCAACCGAGAAGTCTTATTTATCCCATACCCATCGGGCATAGGACCACCCATCATGATTTGCTTTTCCATGGCATTACCCAGTCTCGACCTAGTGCATCTTGAGCCCTGTTGCATTGGTCAAACTTGGTCCCGAACCGGCGTATCTCAAGCACTGTCGTTTAGGCCTTGCGGTCCTGAACCAGAGAAGCCAGTTATGTATCTCGTTCCTGTCGGTTAGGCACTAGCAAGTCTGAAAAAAATTAATCATCTTGTCTTACCTAGGGTTTCGTAACATCAATCCTGATCTCTGTAAAGGTTTCTCGACCATGAACCCTAAACCCGATCATCCATCCTTTACCCACAGATCAACCGTGCCATGATAACATTTCCATCATTCATTAACCATTAACGTAGTGTCACTATTCTCAACATTTCGATCTCATATCCCATGATCTATCATTTTCCTATGCATCCAACATATTCTCATCATATTGAATTTCTAACAGTTTCCAACAATATCCATTAAGAAGCATTTATCACATCTCATAATTTCCAAGAAAGGCCAACACTTGATCTCATGGGGTCAATGTTCATGCTTTTCACAATATAGAAACTCATACTATACATATCACATCCAATAAACCGATAAGCCGACCAGCCACGAGTAACTAACTTTATAAAATCATTATATTTCCATAAAATTTAGCATATTCATACTCCATCCGTCCAAATTGTTGGATCTTTTTGGAAAATTCAACTTATTAAGGGGTATAAAAAGTTTGTATTGTTTTTTCTATTTTGTCTGTAAGTCCAGTCAATATTAACGAGACCAATTTTGTAGGATTATTTTTTATATGAAATTCAAAATATATGTAATATGGATTTTGTATGATAGATATCAATTAGTTTTATTATACAAAATTTTTAAAGTCATAAAAGTCATTATAAGATAAAGGGTCAATTTCACTCACCTCCCCTGAGGTTTATGAAAAGAACAGATACCTCCCCTTAGGTTTTTAAAAAAGCACCGACCTCCATTCCTTTACAAGTTATTCTCCGAGACCCCTCTCCCGTCAAAGTCAATTTCACTCACCTCTCCTGAGGTTTATGAAAAAAACAAGTACCTCCCCTCAGGTTTCTAAAAAAACACTGACCTCCCTCCAATTACAAACTATTCTTCGGAGACTCCCCTCCGGTCAATTTTAAAAATAACTTTTCGAAAACATTTTTTTTGTAAAAAAGAGATTATTTTCAAAAATGTTTTTTAAAAACTTTTTTTTAAAAAATTTTAAAGAAATATCCTTGAAACTAATGTGACTAATTTGATCATTTTAACTATTCTTGAAACCAATGTAAAATATTATTATTTTCAATTATGTTAACTGAAAATTAACAGGAGGGTACTGCAGGAGGGGGTTCTTCAGAGAATATTCTAAAAAAAAACATTGTCATCCATCCCTTTACAAACTATTCTTTGTCAATTTTAACAGAGTTGACGGAGAATAGTTTTTTTTAAAACATTTTTTTTCGAATAAAGTTTTTAAAAAATGTTTTTTAAAATAATGTTTTTAATAAAATATATTCAAAAAAATATTTTTAAAAAGATATTTTTAAAACTTTATTTTTTCCAAAAAAATTGTTCTAAAAAAACTTTAGAAAACTGTTTCGAAAATTCTTTTGCGAAAAATATTTTTAAACTCTTTTCGAAAAAACTATTTCTAAATTTTTTTCCCCAAAATTTATTTTCAACAAACTGTTTTAAAAAAACTAATTTTAAAACTCCTTTAAAAAAAACTTTTTAAAAAAATATTTTTTGAAATGTAAGTGAAAATCTATTGAAAATTTGTTTTTAAAATTGCTTGAAGGGGATCTCCGGAGAATAGTTTGTAATTGGTGGGGAGGTCAGTGTTTTTTTAGAAACCTGAGGAGAGGTACTTGTTTTTTTCATAAACCTCAGGGGAGGTGAGTGAAATTGACTTTGACGGGAGGAGGGTCTCGGAGAATAGTTTGTAAAGGTAGGAAGGTCAGTGTTTTTTTAGAAACCCGAAGGTAGGTATCTGTTCTTTTCACAAGTCTCAGGAGATGTGAGTGAAATTTACCCTAAGATAAAAGATATTTGACAAACTAATTGAGATGGAAAAAGAAAATCTTAAGGGTAGAATTGAAAAGTGACTATGTTTTGATGAATATTTTTAGAAATGAGATATTTTGGGACAACCCAAAATAGAAATAAGACCTAACAATTTGGGACAAAAGGAGTAACATTTAAGAACTTATTTTAATCTCATATTTATACGGCATTAAAGGTTAGATAGGAACAACCTACATCACTTCAGGTGAGTGAGAAGAGATGACAAGCCTCTCTTCGACACTGGTTGCTTCGGCAGTGGGTTGGTCCGGCAGACAAGGCTCTGCTTGACAATCATTGGGATTACAAGGAAGTGCAAAGGTCACTCAGCAATTATGATGGTCTGGTCTGAGAGATAGTATGACAACAGTATTTTGGTTGACAAAGGGCGCTGAGAAACAATCTGTTCGGCAGAAGACAAAGTCTGTTTGGGAGAATGGTTCTGTGCGGCAGAATTCAAACAGGAAAGAGTTTGTTTGGCAACTCCGGAATCCGGTAAATGGTTTGGGAACAAAGAGTCTACTTGGGAAAATAGTCAAAGTTTCTTCTCTGTTTGGCAAATGGTGAGTGATTGTGATTGGCAAGACAAGGTTACACAGAAATGGCACTTCAGCAGACTGATTGGAAAACAGGGGTCTGTTTGAGAAAATGTGTTCCGTAAACATGAGAGATTCAGTTTGGCAAAGGTCAAGGCTCTGTTAGCTCGGCAAGGCTTTCCTCAAGTTGGCCGAGGTGTCCTTAGTTCGGCAAGTGGCCTGAAAGTTCGACAAAAGTGTCCATTTGAATTTGGTTTGATTGAACTTCGTCTCTCTCTCTCTGACTTGCTCTCAGGCTTTTCTCAAGGCAAAATGAAGTGTGAGAAATGACGAAGAGAGGTCTGATATTTATACAAGCAAGTGAGAAGAGATGATTGAACCGAAGGAGTCAAAGGGAATGTTCTGATTACATGGGAAAGAACCAAATGTCAAGGGTCTTGACCAAAGAGTATGAATAGCAAGAAACGGTCAGGCCAAGGAGGATGAATGGAAGAAAAGGGAAATGAATGAAACCAAAGGTCTGGTAAAAAATAATGAACTAGGGAGAGAAGAGTGAATGTACATATCATAAGGATGAATCCTGGAAATGGAAAACCCAAACCATTAATCTGAGGATTCAAGGATTCCGTATCTCAACCAATGGAGAAGAACAGTCCGGTCAAGGAGGATGAATCAGGGGTAAAGGGATGTAAGGTTAAGGGAACAAATAGAGCCCATGAATTTGGGCAAGTCGGTCGGCCGGAAGGTCAAGGGTTTAGGTTCCGGTACAGAGCCTAACAAGGGGTCATCATTTGGACAAATTGTTCTGAGTATCCGGACCGAAGAGGCGCTCGGCCTAGGAGAGTGTTCGAACAAAGAAGAAACAAAAATGGTGCAGAATATGCTAAAATGGTAAAGAACATTCCCTTTGGAAAAAAATTATCTACTGAAGCTCATTCTCTTCACAGACTATCATGCTCTGCCACTTATGAATTATTCTAATTTATGTTTTTAATTTTTATTAACTAACCGGAAATTTACTCCATAAGTAATTCACTTATTTAAATAAATAAAATTCATTATTTATTTATTTAAAAATTCACGGATATTACAATGCATATATTATTGGAATCTAGCACCACACTAGTCAGTTCAGAATCGTGATTTTTAGTTTTTCTATGTATTATCTTGGGCTATTTAGCTAATACTTAGCTCTAATTTCTCTCGTTATTTTACTTCTCTATGTTCTGTGTGCATGTGTGGCTATATCCGGGTTATCCTTTTTTTATGAGCATCATTTCTGTCAAATGGAATTGCAATAGTTCCGATAGTCTTTTATATGTGAGGTGCTTCATAAAATCCATATTTCCCCCCTTCTTGGTGTAGTACCTAAAATTTTGGTTGAATGGAACTGAAGGAATGGTTGAAATCACCCTTTACGATCTTGACAAGTGTACCAAATATGGAATGAATAGCAACAAGTAATATCTTGGAAAATGTTGCCGCTTATGATCTTGAAAAGTGTACCAAATATGGGATGGAATCTGAAAATGTTGCCGTTTATGATCTTGAAAAGGGTACTAAAGATGTGGAATCTGAAAATGAGTTCCTTTTTATCCTGGAATATGATTTGTGTGTAGTAAGGTGGCCAACGCCCAAATGAACCCCAGTAGAAACAACTATAGCATTGTACATTTCCTTTTTAATGGCTTTAGCTTGTTTTTGACTTGTTGCAACCCTATTTTTTCCCCTCTCGATGTAGTACCTAAAATTTTGGTCGAATGAAACTGAGAGAATGGTTGAAATTGGCCTTTACATACTCTTCTTCACAGTGAATTCAACAAGTAACTATCTTGGAAAATGTTGCAGTTTATGATCTTGAAAAGTGTACCAAAAAGGTGTTGAATCTGATAATGATCTCTTTTTTATCCTGGAATATGATTTCTATGACTTTCTTCCCAACTAGTTGTAACCATGATTTTTTTTCTTCACATTGTAGAAATTCAAGACCCATGCATAGAAAAAGAATCTAAAGTATTTGAATTTCAACCTCAATTGATGTTGTGTGAAGGATTGAACTCTCCAGACTCAAGTAAGTTCCAATAAATTTGCAGCGAAGGCTGTATTATGTAATCTTTTTTAGATTGGATATATATTATCACGTTCCTTTGTCGTTTAGTTATTCTAGGTTTGGTATGATGACCATTTTCCCTCTTTTCTTTCAAGGAGAATCCTTTGATTTGAATGTCGTTAAAAGTGTTGATGCTAGTGGTAGACATGATGAAGGTGCAACACGATCTCCTGCAACTGCTACCTCATATAATAACGTGTCACAAAAAGATAAAAACTCGGCTTTTGAAAAGTGCTCGCCGATTTGGGAAGCCCTTCAACGTATGGAAATATTTCAGAAGATGCCACAACAACCACACTTTACTCCATTGGTTACGTCTAAGGAGGATAGTCGAGAAGGTTTAGCTGTAGGACATATGGTGATATTTGCCAGTGTGGTGGAGAAAACATCGAAATTGCAATTTAGCGATCCTAGAAGCATAATTGATAGCAGTTTGGAAACTCTTTCTGATTTGGAAAATCACGGGTTTGACGTTGACCCAGTTAGACATCGTCTAACTGAGTTGCTATTGAAGAAAGAAAATCAAGGTCATCTTTTAGAGGAATCAAAAGCAGTTGAGACGAAGATCACAGAGCAGTGTATCGAGAAAATGAAATTTGGTGAAGAAATTAGTGAGATTAATAAGAAAATGGAGGAATTACATGAAAAGCTTGCATTAGCTACATCCATGGAAAAGGTAACGGATTATGAGATTGATGTTTTGACATCGAAAATGGACGCCATAGATCAAGATCTTCGGAGTACACAGCATGATTTTGAAAGGCTAGCTGCAGCCCCCTGGTAAGTGGCATGTTTTCCTTTTTGGTCTCTTTTGTTTCCAATGTTGTTAGTTCTTGAATATGCAGTTCAGAATGGTCATTGTAAGCTAAATCTCTGCGTTGTTTATGGTAGAAGAACTGTGTTGTACACCAGCACTCCTAAGAGCGCCCTACTTGTATTTGAACTCTATATTTCTACCTGTCATTGACATCTTTAAGCTTGAGGATTAGATAATAAATATATTCTATTATAGAAAGTGAGAACACCAATTGGGCAATTGATGTGAAGTAAAATTAAAAAAGCCGTCACAAAAGTAATTTTCAACATTGTCTGTCCCATTTAAAATTGATTTTTGCAACCATTATTATTGCTACATGAATTAATTGTTAGGATAAAATAGTAAAATTACTTCAACTAACCACCAAACTTTTCCATTTGTACACGCTCAACTTCACATGGATACACGGAAGGTGTCTAGTATGCTGAAAATGTCTATTGGAGACTAAAGAATTCCACGCTGTGGAACCTCCTCAGGTAACCAAGTCTCTTTTAGAAGACAAAGCGGCAAAATGATGGGATTCTCGCGACCCAGTATTTCTGGGAGAATCACTTGGCAGAAGTGCCAGTGTGGGGGAAATTTCCCTTGGGCTTTTTTGGGCGATAAAGAAAGGCAAATTTAGTGTCTGGTCCTGTTTTTAGAACTTATTATTGTGTAACACATGGACAATAAGTTTCCGTTCCTTATTAGGTCTCATTATCACGTAATACTATTGTAACTCTTCTAAAATACACTGTAAGATGTACTGTAATTTGTCAAAAATACAATATAACTTGTTCAAAATGTAATGTAATTGTATTTTGTGCATATTTGAACATATTTGAACAAATTATATTTCAATTTGATCATATTTGAACAAGTTACAACACATAACTTGTTCAAAATATAATGTAATTTGTCCACAATCAAGATGCACTTCAATTTGTGCATATTTGAATAAGTTACAGTGCAATGTATCTTGTACTGTAGCTCCACTTTAACTTATGCATATTTGAACAAGTTACAGTATATATTTGTACAAGTTACAGTGCACTGTAACTTGTCCAAAATACAATTTAACTGTATTATGTGCATGTTTGAACAAGTTACATTAGATATTTGTACATATTTGAACAAATTGCACTTTAATTTGAACAAGTTACAGCACATAACTTGTCCAAAATGCAATGTAAATTGTCCATAGTTAAGATGCACTTCAACTTGTA
>NMUG010011139.1:0-10722 GCA_002855965.1 Monotropa hypopitys
ACTTGACCCTGCACCGATGTAGCATAGGGCTGCACCGATGCAACCTTCCTTAAAATGAAAAAGATGACAAATTTTAAGGTCTTTGGCCAATCCAAAGGGCCCGAAATCGATTCCGACAATTTCTAAAAGATCCAAAGGGACTCATAATCGATACGACGACCATTGAAACGATGAAACGAGTATTTTGGTCTCCTAAAACTTCACATAAGCAGATTTCTAACGGATTTCAAATTGAAATAAAAACTAAAATTTGCGGAGTGTTACAATATTGATCTTAACTTGTTTAAAAAGTTCATAAATTTCAATTTGGTCATTCATCTTAGCCAATCCCTTCAACCATTGAGGGAAAGGAGTCGGAATGTGCTTTCCCTTTTTTTTTCCAAGTCAAGGCTTCCTTGTTCAAATTTTTTCTCTTCTTTTTCTTTTTCTTCATTCAAATCTTGATTTGACATCCGGGTAAGAATTGTTTTGTCAATGATTTTTATGTTTTGCAAAGTGGTGATTGCTTTGATTTGCTCTTGATTTGTTTCTTCCCCGGATGTACTTCCAATGGAATGTTGCCCCTTGAGATTTGCTAGGGGTTGAGCTGGAAATTTTCCTTTCTCTTGTTGAAGTAGACCAATTGTTGCACTAATTTTTGTCATTTGTTGTTGCAAGTCTATGATCATTTGATTTGTGGCATGTTGTTGTTGTTGAGTGGTTTGCATAAATTGCATCATGGTCTTCTCAAAGTTCTTTTTATTGGGTGGTTGGTACAAGGGCGCTTGGTGTTGATGATTTTGATTGAAATTTTGATTTTGCGGCCCTTGTTGATTGAATTGGTTTGGTGGATGAGTTGGTCCATTGTTGTCATTTCTCCAACGACGGTTAGGATGATTTCTCCAATTTGGATTGTAACTTTCGTTGTTGATGTTGTTGAATGATTGTCGGTGTTAATTTTGAGCTTGTTGTTGGTTAACATAGTTAACCCCGGATTGATCATTCAACATTTCCTTGAGAGTAGGGATGCATGGGCATTGGTGAGTGATATGGTCTTCATTGTCACAAATGGCACATGGCTCCCCTTTGGGTTGAGCCATGGAAATCTCATTCACTTTTTTCAGCTCAAGGCCTTCAACCTTTCTTGTAAGATGAGTGAGTCTAGCTTGTAGGTCATCGGGAGCTTGCAATGTGTATTTCCCCCTGGAAGAAGGGGCTGAATTGTTAGCTTTTGTCCTATCGTTCGGATTCGTATTATCCCATGTTTGTGCTATTTCGACCAAGTGGTCGAAATAGTCCATAGCATCATTAGGATTTTTGTCCAAAAAGTCTCCTTGACACATCATCTCTATGAATTGGCGTGTCTTTGGAGAACCTCCCTTATGAAAAAAGCTTACTAATTGCCAATCCGAAAAACCATGATGGGGGACCGAATTCAAGAGGTCCTTGAATCGTTCCCAACTTTGGTAGAATGATTCATGTGGTTTTTCGGAAAAATTATGGATTTACTTCTTTGATGAGATGATTTTGTGCATAGGGAAGAATTTCGTGAAAAATGCCTTAGTGAGCTCATCCCAAGAGTTAATAGACCTAGGCCTCAACCCGTTGTACCAAGTTGTGGCCCGGTCTTTTAAGGTGAATGAAAAGAGCTTCATAAAAGCAAAGTCTTCCCTTTGGTTCCTCTCAAGCATAGTGCGAACAATCTCCTCGAATTCCTTTATGTGAAGATAAGGGCTTTCGTGATCAAGCCCATGAAAGTGAAGAAGACAAGGGAGCATGGCGGGTCTCACAACAAAATCTCGTGCTTGCACGGGCAAGACGAGACATGAAGGTGCACTAACGCTTGGAGGATTTAACCTCTCCTTTAACGTCATCACTTGAGGCTCTAGGTCCTCATGAACTCCTTCGTACTCATGATGCCCGTATTGATTGAATTGCATCGAATTTTGAGCATTCATGGTGTTGAAGTTGTTCTTTTTTGTATTCAACGGATTCATGGGATTTTGAGTGTTTGTGTAATTTGGTTGATTATGTGGAGTGGTATGAGTGGTAGGTGTGAGGGCATGGTTCATTCCATCTTGTGAAGGATCAATTTGATTTTGAGGGAGAGATTCTGGATGTGTGTCACGTGTGTTGTTCACTCTCACCAATCTATTTTCAGAATTCCGTGCCCACATGAACAAGAACGAACAATGTCTAGCACAAGAGAACTAATAAAATCGTACTAAGCGCCAATCCCCGGCAACGGCGTCAAAAATGCTTGTCCGTAACAAATGATTTTTCCCAAGCGTAGGAAATACAATTGTCGCATGTAGCAAAATATCGGTAAATACCGAGTCGAATCCACAGGGAATGGGTTAGTCCAATGTTTAGAAGTCTTCTTGTATGAAAATAAGGAAAAAGAAAAGAAAAAGATTAATGTTGTGATGAGTTTTTGGTTGAAGACTAAAATCTTGGGTTTAATCGATGTATGTAAATGGTTGGATTCTTAGGCTTCAACCCTAATCCTTCTATAGAGATCAATTCCTCTTTTCATTAGGTTTCTCAACTCAATCCAAGAGTTAGGGTTTGTAACTTCAAGTAATTCCAATAGTGCAATGAATATATCACTCCTAAGCATTAGATGTGCCAAGTATATCTTGTCTACATCTAATCAAAACAATGATTACATTCATCCATTCTTGAATATTAAAGATTCACAAAACCCTAACTTTTAGTCAAGCAAGAATAACATGCTTGCATGGAGGAATCTATCTCTATAGTTAGATTAGGGTTTAGAACCTTCAAATCCAACCCTAAGGATCTAGCTATCCATAACTACAAGTAGATCTAAAGCAACACTTGAAATGAACATCATTCTTGCAAGAAACTTGAATTAAGGATTTACAACTATGAAATGTAAAGTACTTAACTATTGAATAACAAAGATCATACAAACATGTAAAGAAATCTGGAAATAATCTTCTCTATCAACTAGTCAATCCCCCTTCAATCTTGAATCTTCACCTACAAGTTCTCTCTATCTCTCTAAAATGCTCTCTAGTGATCTAATTACAAGAAAGGTAAGAATGAGGTCCTTTGGGAGGAAGCCCTAGGCTTTCTTATATACTAAGGCATCCAAAATATTACAAACATGCCACTCAAAGTCGGTTACAAGCTCAAATTCCCGCTCAAATGCAATTTGGATCGAATTCTGTTCGACCAGTTTGCTCGTACCCGGTACCACGACTGGTTGGGATGGTATCTCAAATCGGTTGAGAACATATATGTTCGCTAGTACCTCTGAATCGCCTCAACCAGGAACCGGTTGGAAAGGGGACTTCAACCGGTTGGGAGGTCCTCTGTTCACCTTCTTAATTCTTGCATCAGCTTTCAAACCAGTTGGGATTTACCCATGGGAACCAGTTGGGAGCATCTTCAATCGGTTGGGAATATTCCTCCAACCGGTTTTCAGGTGTTCTGCTAAAACTTCGTCTGCATGCCTAAATGTGAAATCCAAGACCAATGACAACCGGTTGGGAATGAGCCTCCAACCAGTTGGAGAGTGTTCTGCTTGAAATTTGGCTTTAACTCTTCAACTTGGATTGTTTGCTTCATTACTCTTGGGATTCATTTGGTAGAGTTTCCATCATCTGGGAATCTCATTGCTTGGCATTCTTGTCTTCCTCTTGGCTCCATCTTCTTTGCCTTCGCATATCTTTGCAAATCCTACAAAATTCTAACTACACAACAAAGCTAACAAAACATATAAAATTGACTATTTATTCAAGAATAACCGAGTAACACTATTTATTCAAATTCTTATTGAAAGTAGAACAAAACCAACATGATTTATGCTAAGAACCATAAGATTAGAGATTATAATTGGTACAATTAAGTACCAATCACCCTAGAAGACCAGCGCTACGACGACCGGAAGATGGAGTACTCCCAAGAAGGAGACCCCTCTTGAGAATTCTCGTGTCTTTTTAAGGCTTTCGGCTTAGGATCTTCAAAGAACCTTTTCACACATAGGGAGTTTTTTTGAGATCAGGGCCTTGGGATTTCTCATCCCGTAAAGGAACCGATCTCAGGATGATGGTCCTGGGTCTCCTCAACCCATATTCATGCATTCCCTGCTTGGGACCATCCACTGATTTCAAACCTATGCCCTCTTGAGATTTTCATCCCTTTTTAAGGTTTTTGGTTCAGAATTAATTAAGAACCTTAATTTTTGAGTTCAGAAGCCTTGGGATGTTACATCAAGGTTCTTAGCTCGGGAGCCACAGTCCTAGGCCTTCTCAACCCATTCTAAGCATTCCCTGTTTGGGACCATTGCCCCCCAACGACAATCCCATCTTGAATAAAACTTCATTGCTTCAAACAGTTATTCGGATAAATAGATGCATTAACAACATTTACTGATAAAATTTCTTCAGACTGGACACGTTCCAGGTGCGGGGGATCTGTACTCCATCAAGATCCTGAAGTTTATAGGCTCCCCGCCCTGCTATGCCGATAACTTTATATAGCCCTTCCTAATTTGGCCCTAGCTTTCCATCTGCTGGGTCCTTCGTGTTTCCCAAAACCTTCATTAGAACCAGGTCCCCCACCTTGAAATCTCTTGGCGTGACTCTATGGTTGTGAAACTTAGCCAATTGGTTCTGATAGGAGGCTAATTTGATCAAAGCCATTTCTCATTTTTCCTCAGCTAAATCAAGCTGCACGACGAGAGCCTGATCATTGCCCCATGTTCCACTAACTGAGTTCTAATTCTTGGGATCCCAATCTCCAAAGGAATTACTGCCTCTGAACCGTAAGCAAGTGAGTAAGGAGTTTTTTCAGTAGCCCGTCTAGGCATAGTACGGTAAGCCCAGAGGACTAGTGGAAGTTCATCTATCCATCCTCCTTTCGCTTTCTCCAACCTTTTCGTTATTCCATCCAGCACGGTCTTGTTCAAGACCTCAACTTGGCCATTTCTCTGCGGATAACTCACTGAAGCATAAAAATTCTTTATCTTATAGGTTGAACAGATTTTTTTGAACTTGTCTTGGAATTGTGTGCCATTGTCTGATACAATGGCATATGGGATTCCAAAACGAGTTATAATATTCTTCCATACAAACTGTTCAGTGTTGTGCTCTGTGATCTTTGCTAATGGTTTTTCTTCAATCCACTTCGTAAAATAATCTGTGCCCACAAGTAAATACTTCTTGGCTTTCCGAGTTGTTGGCAAAAGACCCACAATGTCCAGACCCCACTGAGCAAAGGGCCACAAACTTGTGAGTGGTGCCAAATCTATTGAAGGTGTATAGATAACAGGGGAAAACTTTTGACACTTTTCACATTTGCGAACATATACCTTGGCGTCCTCTTGCATGTAGGGCCACCAATAACCCTAAGAGATAGCCTTGTGGGCTATTGATCTTCCCCCTGTGTGGCTGCCGCACACTCCTTCATGAATTTCAAATAAAAACTGCTGAACGAGTGAGGGATGCACACTTCGGAGGTAAGGCTCAGTGAAGGATTTCCTGTATAGAATGTCATATGAATATAACCAAAACCTTCCCACTTTTTTCTGAGCTTATGGGCCTCTTTATTGTCGTCTGGTAGCTGATTAGTCTTAAGATAGGCTACAATGGGATCCATCCAGCTCGGACTCATGTCTATCTCTTGTACTTCTTCTTGTTCTTGGATCTGAATACTCGACTGCTTGATAGTGTCCACACAGACTATGCGGCGTTGCTCTGAAGACACTGAAGAAGCAAGACACGCCAGTGCATCTGCATGACTGTTCTGCTTCAAAGTGATTTGAATTATTTGAACTCGTTCAAAGTCTTGAAGCCTTTTTTACCTCTATCACATACAGCATCATTCGGTCATCTTTAGCCGCATATTCATCGGACAGTTGATTGACCACTAATTGACTGTCACAATGTACCATCAACTGCTTTGCCCCGCACTACCGAGCACTGCTCAGCCCGGCCAGCATGGCTTTAAACTCTGCTTCATTATTTGATGCTTTGAAAGCTAGCCGTATAGACTATTCCAAAACAAGTTCTTCTAGAGAGATCAGAACCACCCCCACACCTGATCCCTTGTTCTAGGCAGATCCATCCACATTGATCTTCCATAACTCCTCCGTGGATGGCTTATCGGCCTTTAACCTTGGATGTGTGGGGTTATCTTCTACTGTATCTTGTTGTTCTAAAGCTGGCGTAGGGTCTTGCGAGAACTCGACAACAAAATCTGCCAAGATTTGCCCCTTGACGACTGTGCGGGGGATGAACTCAATATCATATTCACCCAATTCCACAAACCACCCGACCATCCTCCCGGACAGATCTGCCTTTCTCAAAATAGATCCTATTGGGTGAGTGGTGGGAACTTTGACTGGATGAGCGAGGAAGTAATGTTGCAACTTCCTTGAAGTCATAACTAAAGCCAGAATAAGCTTTTCCAATAGGAGATATCTAGTTTCTGCATCCAATAAAGTTTTGCTCACATAATACACTGGAACTTGCCGCCGCTCTGCTTCTTTAATCAATACCGTGCTGACAGCATGTTAAGATACCACAAGGTAGACAGTCAACACCTCCCCTGGCTCTGGAGTAGCTAGCAATGGTGATGCTGCCAAATATTTCTTTAAATCTTGGAAGGCTACTTCACAGTCTGCCCCCCATTCATACTTTGAACTCTTCTTTAGCAACTGGAAGAATGGCCTGCACTTATCCGAGCTGTGGCTAATAAATTGGTTTAGTGCGGCCACCATCCCAGTCAAACGCTGAACTTCCTTGGTCGTTCTTGGACTTTGGAGAGTCTATAAAGCAATGATTTGATCTGGATTAGCTTCAATGCCCCTCCTCGTCACAAGATGGCCCAGAAATTTGCCGGAACTTACTCCAAAGGCACATTTCGAGGCATTGAGTTTCAGCTTGAACTGCCTTAGGACTTCAAATGTTTGTACAGATCGACAAGGTGGGAGTCCGTCTCCTTAGACTTGACCACCATGTCATCTATGTACACCTCCATGCTTTTCCAATCAGGTCACGGAACATGAGCGTTGCCAGTCTTTGATAAGTTGCCCCAGTATTTCTCAGTCCAAAGGGCATAACTTTATAACAATAAACTCCCAATGGAGTTATGAATGAAGTCTTCTCCTCGCCAGGCTCATACATCGCGATTTGATGGTAGCCCCTATAGGCATCCAAAAAACTCATGTGCTTATATCCTGCCGTGGAGTCGACCAATTGATCTATCTTAGGCATAGGAAAACTATCCTTAGGGCATGCTTTATTGAGACTCGTTAATCAACACACACACACGCTATGTTCCATTCTTCTTTCTTACTACAACAGTATTTGAAATCCATTCAGGGTAATACACTTCACTTATAGACTTAACTTTCAATAACTTATCTACTTTTTCCATTACTGCTTCGGTGTAGTGCGTGGCAGATCTACATCTTCTCTACATAACTGGACGGTAGCATGGATAAACATTGAGATGATTACATATCACACTTGGCTCTACCCCGGGCATCTCTACCGGAGTCCAAGAGAACACGTCAATATTCTCCTTCAGCATCTCTTCCAACTCTAAGGCATCCGTTTCAGGGGGTTCTTCCCCGAGCAGGAAGTACCTATCCTCGTCGGACTTATATGCAGGGACCTTTCTCAGGTTTTCCACCACAAGTGAGCTAGGATCCACACCCACATCTTCAAGAACCAGCTGGTCAGGGACTTCGATGGTCTTTTCCTATTCTGCTATTGGGGTATGCTTGATTGACGCCACAAAATAGTTCTTGGATGATTTCTAATTTCCCCTTATACTTTCCACCCCCTTAGGACCAGAAAACTTAATCACCTGGTGGTATGTAGAAGGTATTGCTCCCATTCTGTGAAGCCAGGTACGGCCAATAATGGCATTATACGCAGATAGAAAATTTACCACCAAGAACTCTACTTCCTTAGTTACCCGTCCAGCTCGGACCGACAGGACAATAAAACCCATCAGCCAAACCGGGACTACGATGAACCCAACCAAAAAGATTTTTGCCTCCTTCAAATCCTTATGAGTTAGCCCCATCTTTTTGAATGCCTGAAAATAGAGGATCTCGATGAAGCTATCCTGATCCACCAATATCCACTCTGTGTCAAACTTGTTGATGTTGAGGGTTATCACCCAAGCATAACTGTCACGACCTAGAATTTTAAATGTATTTTTTAATAAAAATGTATATTTTTTATATAATCAACGATATTGGGGTTCGTTGGATGGTAATCTAGCGATTTGGAGTGGTGAGGATCCTCGGTATTGAATTGGTAGAATTTTTAGTCATTCCGGCAATGTGCTGAGGGCTTTCGAGGCCCATTACAACCCGATGTTTTCCGATAATTGAATTTCAGTATTCATCAAAGTTGTAGAGAATTTCGTTAGGGATCCAACGCAACTTGAATCGTCGCAATCGGAGATCGGACGAAGAAGTTATGCCCGATTTACCTCGCAGTAGTTTTTCCTTTGGTTCAGCGAAATTGGTTATCGATAACGGGCCTTGTGGTTATCGATAACGGGCTGTTCCCCAAACCCCATAGAAATTCCCGAGAGTTTGGTTATCGATAACGGGTTTGTGGTTATCGATAACGGGTTATCCTTTGGTTCCTTGGTCAAGTCCCGAGAGTTTGGTTATCGATAACGGGTTTGTGGTTATCGATAACGGGTTGTCCATTGGTTCCTTGGTTAGGACCCGAGAATCTGGTTATCGATAACAGGTAACGTGAAGGCTCCTGGTTATCGATAACAGTCCTGTTTCGGGAGATTTTTAAAGGGATTTTTGGTCACTTTTCCTTGGGAGAATATATGGGACCCTATACCCGATTTTCCCATTTTTCTCCTTCTTCCCCACTCTTCTAACCCTAAAGCTCCCTTCTCTCTCCTCACCTTCATTAATGGAGCTTCTCCCTCTCTCTCCTCCATATCTCCACTTTCCAAAGCTTGGATGGAGAAAACCCAAGAACAAAGGTTGTTCCCCTTGCTCCTAGCTCTCCATTAAACCCAACCACTTCTCCATCCGACGAGATTTAGATTTTTGGGTGTCCTTCAACATCGAGCAATGGGGTTTCTCCAAGAAGAAACATTATTCCCCTTGGCGAGAGCTACACGGTGACCTACATGGCTTCACCCTCCGACGATTTTTGGAACTCCGACGACTTTCGGCGAGGAGATATGGAGATGCGGTCTTGAGGAACGTTGTAGAGGGCGAGGAGATCTACGCAATGGCGGATTTAGTTCGCGGTGACATTTGCGGCGCCTACTCCGGCGAGTGCTCCGGTAGGTGGATTCTTGATCATTATCAAGCATGTGCGTGTGTGTGTATTTAGTTTCCATGTTCGTGCTATAATTCATATTGGTTTCCCTTTTGTATCGTCCATGCGGTAAATTAGAATTCCCGTTGTAGAATCACTTTAACTTGGGTAGATAGACGTCGAGAGTTGAATTAGAGTATTGTGAATGTCACTTGATGGTTTTGCGGTTAGTTGGTCACCCTTCATTTTATGGATGCCTCATGTTTGATAAAAGTCCTTAGTGAGTCTTGAATGAGTATTTGGGAGAGAAAATGGCCGTAGGAACATCATGAGGTAAGTTTGGGTATACGATCAGTTGAGGGGTGTTGAGAGTGGAAATGAACTTGAATGAACGGTTTAGAAGATGAACTAACTAGTGAGATTATGCCGGTCATGTGAATTGAGACATGGTGCCTTACCTTAGCACGATTGTGGTTGTCATTGCGGTGGTAGTACGATTCATGTGGTTTTCCTTGGTAAGGGCGTAGTAACCTTCGAGAACATGATCTAGCCTTGGGCTTGTTTTATCGAAATGGTTGGAATGACATCGGATTCACCCAAACATAAAAAGAATGAAATGAACGCAATGTACAACCAATACGGGGATGGATCCCACGAGGACCACCTTTGGAAAATCTTGAATCTTCAATGTGAGCATATTCAGATGGAACACCAAAAAATGATATCTATGATAAAATGTTACGGCAGGCATAGGAGGATCCATCTCGGATGTGAGAGGTCTTTGCCCCAACCCCTTGATTACTTGATTTGAAAATGAACGGGACTGGGAGGTTACATGCCCCAGGGTCCGGGTTGAGATGGAATCCATCCGGGTTAGGAGGGTTTGCCCTATCCCGCATATGCATATCATTGGGGATTGATATTGGATATTTGAGTCAGGACGCCCTTGTCATGTGGGTCCTGGGATGGTCGCTCCATCCACGACATTGTGCACAATGGGGGCAACGTGAGCCCTCCCAACGTTATTTGGGAATGACCGGTAGGTTTTGGTTAGTGGGTAGACGTGCCGAAAATCCAACCTTGCCCCATCTACTTTTCAAAATTGAATACTCGCTCGAGAATGGAATGCCTCATTCAGGGGCCTATAACATAATGAAAACAAAGTGGAACGCCTTATTCAAGGGTTCAACAACTTCAAATGAATACGGGATGTACTTGACCTTGAGGGATCCCGTGGTATATCTATATCGATGACAAATCATATGAATGGAACATACTTGTAATGGAGTTCCCTTGGTTCTTTGTAGTGTACGGTCCCCAAAACAATAAGAGAACATCTAGACAGATTTTTGGACGCTATCCTTGTTATCTCTTGTACTATAGCTACACACTTTGATTAGATATCTTAACACAATACTGGTTGGGATCCCTAGTACATCCTTAGAGTTGTTGGCTTTTA
>NMUG010011140.1:0-10721 GCA_002855965.1 Monotropa hypopitys
CAATCTATTCATCACGAACCAATACAAAACCGGAAACCACGACCTCTTGGGACTAGTCCCCCAAGAACCTGTGGTGTAACGAAAGAGGTTGGGTTGGTGCTTTGAGTAGATTAGTTCTTGAACTATTTGATATTAATCTCTTAAGCTACTTGTCTCTTTCTTATTATCTAGTTTAAATTTGTTGTTGGACTTGTCCTCTTTCAAGCAAAATTTTAATTAGTCATATTTATTGTTAAACCAATTCACCCCCCCCCTCTTGGTAACTATTTGACCAACACTTTGGAATCAATCTAATCCCGGAAACATCAACCATTGCCGTATTGCAATAACTTAGGTGTAACGGAAGGGTTTTGGTTTTGATTTCTTAGTTTATATTCTGGAAATATAAGTTCATATAAGTTTCATTTATTTAGTGTTCTTTCAAGTAATTTTTATTTCGCCATTATTTTTCATTGGACCAATTCACCCCCCCCCCCACCTCTTGGTTGCACTTTGGGACAACAGGTAGGAAGATGGCGAATGAATGTGACTTTACAGGCTTCAAAACCAGAATCTGTATCCTCTTCCAAAGCAGTAGCAACAGTGCCAGTAGAAATAACATTAGTAGAATCCATTTCCTTCTTAAGATGCTAAACTTCATCCAAGGCAGATTCTAGCTTCAGAGTTAAATCAGAGGACTATTTTTTTCTATTACTCGGCTAAACTTGTCTACTTCTTGACTTCAGAAGCTGACTCGGTCTGAATAGTTTCAATATGCTTCTTTCCCAAAGAAATCTCTTCCTGGGCGGCAGCCAACTAAGATTCACTCCTTATTGTTTTGTCATGATACTTCTTGTTATTGGCTATGGTTGTCTCCAATTTCTGCTCCAGATGATTATTGGAAGCTTCAAGATGCGCACTTTTCTGTGCATCCATGTACATCTTATGACAAACCTGATTGAAGCAATTAAAAGTCAAATAAAGAAAAGCAAGGAAAGACAAGTCAGAGAAACAACTTATTTAAGGCATACCTTAAAAGTATGAGACAACGATGTGGACAGCAGGCTTGCAAAAGATCGATTAGCCTCAGCATTCATGTCCTTAAAAGAAGCAAAGCTTTAACCAAGGCCATTGATTTGCGAGATCTTATCACTTGATCAGCAACATTTATTCTCTGATCATCTCTGCTTAGGTCGGGAGCCCACTGTTCCGCAACTGCCTATTTTCCCTTATCAATAATAGTTCTTACCCACATGGGAGGACGATGGTCCTGACTTTCTACCCATGTAATACCCTACCGCTTAGACCGCCAAGGAAAATCCTGAGCAGGAGCGACAAGGGTTGCGGTAATGAGAGGAGGGGGATCAATAGGACAAAATACAAAAGAAACAGATGTGGCAGAGATCAGTTCAGATGATTGGAGAGCAGGAAGTTATTGAATCTCATTTGTTTTAGGTTCAGAAGTTAGAGCGGGAGACTTTTTGACAACCTTCTTATAAGCAAATCCGATGATGTCAAAATCTCTGGACACCATATCAGAAGGGTCAGGGGCTATATCTAGAAGAAGAAGAAGAAGAATGAGCTTCATTGAACTCGCCAACAAAAACAAGAGAAGGGGAAGAAGGTTGATCAGAAGCAGCAAAAGCCTGATTAAAAAATGGCCTCAAGAATTAGATTTTCCTGGCTCGGGATGGGGGTCATAAGGAGCAAGATAAGTGGTTTGATCGATTTCCAAATCAGTGGGATCAGTTTAAGAATCACCCCGAGTATGTGTTGATCGTGAATGAGAAGGAGAAAGGGAAATACTTATACGAAATTTACTCAGACCAGTGGCTGCAACAGTAACGTGAGATAGCTATTTGTACCCTATATACCAAGGCATGTAGCCTATGAGGAAATCATAGGCTAGGGGATTCTTTTTGCTTCCTGGATTTTTGTACGCAAAAACCTTTTTGATATCTTCTTTATAGGTTCCATAATGGCTCTCCTTTCCAAGAGGGTTGATTCTTTCACTTGAAGAATATAAAACAGAATTCAAATTCGAAAAATTAGAAAATAAAAGGAAATGGAAGAAAAGGGAAAAGAAAGATACTGATGAGGATATTCCATCTTGTGGGGAAGGCGAATAGTCGAATCCTCATCGACAGGATGCTTCCATTTGCTAGTTATAATGAAGAAATCTTCACCTAATCCTTCTGAAGAATCAAAGAGCATCTCTATAAGTTGTGCATGACGGGGATGTTTCTTGATATAATAAGTGTAATATTTCGTATGGCATAGAAGGTAGTGGTGCATAATATCATTATACTCCAAATTTACGCCCACGTGACGATTGAGCTCTACAATACTGATAATCATCCAGGAAATATTAGGGGCGATCTGCATAGGAAGGAGCCTCTGTCGACTCATAACCATGCAGAAATATCAATGTAGGGGGAATCTAATCCCTTCTTCTATGATTTGGATCATACGAATGAAAATGGTGTTCATGTCAGTATTCTCATTGTAGAGATAGTCTGGAGGAGCAAGCTCAATATATATATCATCTGGATGTTAGACATTTGACGGAACTGTTCCAACTTTTTTGGGGTGTTGCACCAATCCCGGAAGTGACCCATAGAATATGTAAAGAATGAAGAAAATAGAGAAAAAGACAATGAATAAGAGAAGGTTCAGGATAAACCCCAGAAATAAAAGGGAAAGAACTTACTGTAAAGATGGAGAGAAGGACTGGAACGAGGAATGCTCGAAGAAGACACTCTAAGCACAGAAAGCTTGAAAATTTTGGAATGATTCAAAAGTTAAATTAAGTCTCAAATTTATAGACTTTTGAAATTTGAAATGGTTGTTGGGTAAACAAGGCGATAGGATTAGAAAGGCAGTGTGCATTTAATGTGCCTCACAACTAAATCTCAAAAAGATGTGCCTTTTATACCTGTCGTTTTCTTTAAAAGGCCTAAGTACATGATGTTTCGAGAAGATAAAAGATTGTTGGAGAGAATAATCAAATAAAGAAGGTACATGTAGTAAAAGTATACCAGTAAAGCAGAAATCAGGTTTTCCTAGACTTTGTGCTCGAAAAATATCTTGGCAAAGTTGGGGGCTTTTGAGGTTGTCAAAACGCATAGCAACAAAGGTTCTAGAAATCTCCTCTCGAGTAGAGACAAGTGTTCTTGAGCATAAAATAGGCTTCCCGAACAGAGAAGTACACCGAGCAAAAAAGAACAGGATGAACAGTTCTACGACAACGGATATGCTATCGTATATGTAGTAAGTGCAATTTGAGCACGACAATAGTATAGAATATGCATGAGATTAGTCGAAAAGATCTACAGAATATTCTAAATGCAAATGTGATTGTTAATTTGTTAAAGGCTCGCATGAGGAATAGAGTTGGATGAGAAGTCCTAATCTAATTAATGATTGGAATGATAGATTTCAATCATTAATATATTTCAGACAAGAAAAGAATGTTTACATAATACGATGAGTAAGTGTCCAGAAAGTAACAATAGAAATTGAGTTAATAGAATAATAATAAAGATGTATTGAGAGTATTAAATACAAGAATAAATACAAAAGAGAGACCCACAAAAAATGGATGGTAACAAGGAGTCCAGTCAGACCCTAGTCTTTGGCATTCCATGTAACACCCCTCGATTTTAATAAAAACATTTCAAGTCTATTTTTTTTAACATATATAAAAAGGAGGGTGTTAATCATTGCTATCTATCACAATCAGTAGAACATTCATCACTTTACAAATGATACAGAAAAGAGAGAAGGTACATCTACTGAATTTATTACAATTAATCAACTGAAAGAAAAAGGAAGAGAGGTACAACAGCTACCTACTACACGGTAAAGAAAAGCACAGCTACAACAGTGCTACGACCTGAGAACCGAACTGAAGTACCAAGTACAAAGAGAGCCAAGGCCGCAGCTCCAAAAGAACCAGCTGCTAGCACAATCTCCAAGTCCCCTGCAAGAGAAACCCTGCAGTACCAGCCTGGAAAAGAGAGAGAAAGGCAGGTCTGAGTATTCTACGGCTCAGCAGAAAAACTATTAACTACTACCAAGTGCACACACGAGAATGTGTGCCTAAGTGTCCTCACAAGGATAGAGAGAGGGGAGAATCCAAGGTACATAAGTACACTCAATCACCAAAACAACAAGGTAAACCAACACTCTTACTCGTGATAGTAAGTGCAAACCCAAAGGTACTCAACCCAACGTACAACAAGTGAAACCACTAGCAAAACTTCCAAGGATAACCCAAACACAACCACCACCTCACTACCAATACCACCCACCATTCCATGATTGTTATAGATTCAGGTGTTGATCATCTTGGAGGCATATTTGAGTTAAGGAGGTAGATTTTCCATTTTTCATTTATTATCAACAATTCTTTCCACTTATCGAAACAAGGGAGCCCAAGCCATCCATTCCGACTTTTCCCACATCGTCGACTATGTGGGTCACGTACTAGGAGGTCGCACTAGATCCTACCCACCACACACAAGTGCTGGGTCACGGGATACCGCAGTCGTCCCCTACACACGCTGACCTCCCTTGGCGACACAAAGGAGTCACGACAGGGACTATAATCGCGCCCTCAACACGGCTATTCCCACTTGGCGGCTCAAGGGGTCACGACGGGCATCACACACGAAATATCAACCGGGAAGGACAAACACATCCTTAACACGGGGTCGTAATGCGGGTAGGGCAAACACATCCTAAACCCAGATGGGTACCATTAATCACACAAGTCCTACCACCACACACAAGGGCTGGGTCACGGGACATCTCTGAACTTGTCCTTACCCCTCCACAATACAAGGGCAAGGGTCACGAAACATAGCTCACGTCTAAATATCAATATCAAGGGTTGGGGCATGCACTCCTCCCAATCCCTTGAATGGTACCCTCCCTACGACATCGATCCACATCACCCTCATTTGCTCACATGATTATTGGTGTTTCTTTTGGTTGGATTCAAGTGAATGATTCAAGATTCCCAAGGAGTGGTCCTCGTGGGATCCATCTCCGCTGTTGATAGCCCATTTTGGCTCACCACCCGAAGTCAATCAAGTCAAGGCCAGAATAAATCAGTCAACTTCAGAACCGGCTGAATCGAACTCAGAACAGATCAAAACGTATTCCCGGCATATCTGAACCTTCTCACGAGTAAGACCGGCAACAAACACGGATGACTTATCGATGAACAAACGTCGGTAAAATGTCAAAGAACGTTTCTCTAAAGTCAGATTTTGAAAACGATGTGCGGTTTGCGACAAACGGTAAACAGACACCGATGAAGTCGACCCACGACATGCACGCCAGGCCGGTATCAACTAAAACTCACATGAATGTCCTGAATTCAATCTCTAAATGGAAATTCGATCGTAAAATCGTTACCGAGAAATCTACATGATCACCAATGCCATCGGGTAAAAATACGGGATTTATTCGGATCCGAACGTCATTACGTTCGGAGCATCAAGGAATGACAAGTCGACATCGAAAATGTGCAAACTAATTTTTTATGGAGGCTTGACGAAGAGACAAAGATTTACTGCAAGTCAGTTTCTGCAAATTATCTCACGATAGTGAAACGAGCACAATCCGAGATATTCTGTTTGAGGAGAAAGGGTCGGAAAATAAGTCGCTCTTGAAGAATCGTCTGATTTCAGCGGCGACAATTTTAAAATTCATGATTCAAGCCAATAAAAATTGTGGCAACGTCAATTTCCTCAGCAACGGGACCTGCGACGCCACAGAGTAGGCAGCTCGGAGTGTTCCGGTTCATAGCAGTGCAGTATATGAATTCTTTGGAAAATAAAAGGAAAATTAAATGAAAATCCTCCCTAAAATAGGGAAAGGATGTTTGGAACCCTAATGGGTCATCCAAATCCAGCCAAAACTGTGCCAAACCACCCCAGCTCACATCCAAAGGAGCTGGTTGCCATGCTGACGTCACTGTCGCACCTATAGGTGCGACAGCCATCTATAAAAAGAGGCCACTCCTTGGCCATCGAGAGGAGGATCCATAAGCTCAAAATCCTGCCCAGGTATTCTCTCAAAATTCTGTCCCGAACGAAATATTTCCCTACTTTCTAAAACCTATCCTACCTAGCCTAAATCATTTCCAAGCCCTCCTAAACTCATCCTAACCATTTCTCATCCCACCAAAACTCCTCCAAATCAGTCTCCACATACAAAATCCAGCAACCAAAAGTCCAAAACCTCAAATCCAAAATCCAAACATCAAAACAAACCATTTCCGATAAGCCGAAAAACCATACCGACTAACCGAACCTCTGCCGAAATTCCGTCAAACCATCCATCCTTCATTTAGATTTTATATTTTAGATCATTGTATAGAAGTTCTTACTTCATCCTAGGAAAGTCCCGGTTACCGTTTCGGGATTATAGTCTCGTATTAGTAGGGGCGGCGCCCGAATACTATACGTTATTATCATCGTACGAATCGAAATCGGCGAGCTTATCCTCCACTGAATTGTAATTCTGTCAAGGTATATGAATACACATTTCTTTTCAATCGCAGTGATGTAATCCCATTTTATATTTTGATTTTGGCATAAATCATCGGTTCTAACGATGATTTAATTTCTGCCACCCTCAGAGTTCGATTCTCGGAAATTCATTCCGCATTCGCATTATGATTGACCATAACTAAAGTGGTCACTTAATTGAATCCATGAATCTTCAAGAACCGATCTCAACGTTCATATATTAAAGAATCGATCATTTAAATTTCAAGTGGCGGTACATCAGACCTGAGTTGGTTATATACCGACCAGCTGTACAAGTCACACGGTGATACCTTAAAGATTGATTCTGCAATATATCAATGTTCTTCTCTTTTTATATTTGAAGGAATTGGTCTTCTGAAAATTCAAGTGGTGATATATCAGACCTGCGTTGGTTATATACCGACCGGCTGTACAAATCCCACATTGATGCCTCAAAGATCAGTTCTTTATAACATTCATAAAATCAGTTATCTTCTAAAGGATTGATCTTCTAATTTTCAAGTGGAGATGCATCAGACCCGAGTTGGTTATATGACTGACCGGCTGTATAAATCCCACGTTGATACCTCTAAAAGATCAAATTTTCATTACGATAACATTCAAAAAAATCATTTATATTTTGAAGAATGGGTTACTCAATTTCAAGTGGAGATATATCAGACCTGAGTTGGCTATACGCCGACCGGCTGTATAAGTCACACGTTGATATCTTGCGAAACCTATTATTCATTATATTAATGTTTATAAATTCTTTCAAATGATTATTTAGCTAATGTATGGCTGCGAACGACAAGCCAAATTATCATTGCTCATAAAAATTGATTCATTCAAAGTCCGGTCCTTCCGGCATACTATTATATGTAGCATCGTTTTGTTCGGCCATGCCAACACGATGCATATCTATTTATTCTATTATGTTTATATATATTCATACATTTTCTGTATTTATGTTCATATCATCTTCCCTGAGTCCCCTTCTTTCCTTTTTGAATCAAAACTGAATAAAATGAAAAACAAACAAAAGTATCAAATCTCTTGATTTAGATCACCGGTGAAATTTAGTAACCTTCGTGATTTGAATCGGGAAATGGTTCGTGAGTCGACCCTGATCGGATCACTTATCATTCTTTTGAGATTTCAAACAAAAAAAGAAGAAAACAAACAAAAATATCAAATCTCTTGATTTAGATCACCGGCGAAGTTTAGTAACCTTCGTGATTTGAATTGGGAAATGGTTTGTGAGTCGACCCTGATCGGATCACTTATCATTCCTTTGAGATTTCAAATAAAATGAAAAACAAACAAAAACATCAAATCTTTTGATTTAGATCACCGGCGAAGTTTAGTAACCTTCGTGATTTGAATCGGGAAATGGTTTACGAGTCGGCCCCGACCGGATTATTTATCATTCCTTTGAGATTGTAAACAAAACAGAAATGAACATAACCAAAACCATCAAATCTCTTGATTCAGATCACCGGTGAAGTTTAGTAACCTTCATGATTTGAATCGAGAAATGGTTTATGAGTCGGCCCCGAGTAGATCATTTATCATTCCTTTGAGATTGCAAACTAAATGAAAAACAAACAAAAACATCAAATCTCTTGATTTAGATCACTGGCGAAATCTAGTAACCTTCGTGATTTGAATCGAGGAATAATTTGCGAATCGGCGCTTTGCCGGGTCATTCATTATTCCTTTGAGATTTCAAGAAAAAGAGAAAACAAACAAAACACGTCAAAATTCCGTCCGTCTATAGAAAATCACAAAAATAAATAATCTCACCTCTTGAAAATATTCTGTTCTCTTGGCCAAGAAAATGTTTTTGAATTAGGTTAATAAAGGTTGATTTGGAAAATGAAGTACCGAAAGGGCGATGTAGGGTGCCTAACACCTTCCCTACTCGTAACAGTAAATCCCCGAACATGAAACTCTGGAATTTCGCAGACTAAACCTTTTCAAAAACTGGTGACTTGGCACACCATAACTCTATGCCAGGTGGCGACTCTGAAAAACAGATTAATAATAAAATGTATATTGCTTTGGCGATTGTAATTTGTTATTAATTTGACATTTTAAAGTTAAAAAATCCAGCTGTCCTTTTTACAACATAAACCCATCGCATTCAAGCCAACGAGAGAAAATGAAGTACGGAAATTCCCCCTTGCACACAACCTCACTCGCGCTCGTCGTCGTAGGAAGAAAATTGGGGAAGACCGGAAAATTTTCGGGGCGCGACATCCGTATTTGTCATTCATTAAATTCATTTCGTTCATTATTTGGTTCCCAACACATCGACAAGGTTGCTCAACTAAGGGCAACCTATCATCAAGCCAAAAGGAATAGATACGACCACGTTCAAGGGAAACCCAAATTATCAATCACCAGCGCCATGACATCGATTAAGGATCACTACTAACTCAAGGGGATCCTAGTGACTAACCAAACATCCACAAGAGTCTCATGATAACCCAAACAACTCCAAAACTCTTCAAACCCAATCCAATGATCATTCAAGCATTTCATCGAACACTTGACGGCCATCGACTCCAAAGGACTCTAGACGACTCAACGATCACTATACGATACCCAAGTGAATTACATTCGACCCTAAGACGATAATTAAACCCAATTCACGCCACATCAAACACGATAGATCCATACACTACGGCATGTGGAATCGAATGCGATACATGACATGAATTACGAATTTGATGGAATTCAACTATGGATAGGAATACTATGGACATCCACACACATACACAATATAGGAGCTAAGAGTTTACCCACCGGAGAGTCGCCGGAAAAGTCGCCGGAGTAGTCACCGGAAAATGCCCAACATGCCGCCACGAACCAAGCCCACCATTGCGGATCCCTCGAGATGCTCTACAACGTTAAAGAATAGCAAAACCTTAGACGAGTAATCAATACAAACCTAGGGTTTAGGAGAGCGAGAACTACTTACTGAACTATGTACATCATCGCGGAGAGGAGAGCGTGGCCGTCGACGTTAAATCTTCGCGTTTTGGCCGATTCTCAATGGATTGAGAGAGATGGAAGAGAGAAGTGAGAGAGAATTAGGGAGGGAGGGAGAGAGAGTTTGATTTAGGGTTTTAGGAGGAAGAAGATGATAAAAACGTGTATAGAGGGTATATATAGGACCCCCATACGAAAATACCAAAAAGTCCTTCATTTAAGATTTCGCGCAGCAAAATAAGCCTTCACGACCGGTACACGCAATGTGGTGTACCGGTCGGGACCTCACAGAGGTGCCCGCTGCTTTTGCTCGACCGGTACACGCAATCTGGTGTACCGGTCGCCAAGAGTAAAAAGTCACTGAATGGCAACGTTGATTTTTTCGAGAGTATTTTGGCCATAACTTCTTCATCCGAACTCCGATTGAGACGATTAAAGTTGCATTGAAATCGTAATCAAATTATCTACGACTTCCATGAATAAAGATTTCTGATTTGAAGAACGAATCAGATTGATAAATTTCAAACGCGATTTAGGATTTTCGATTTATTAAAACGCATAGAAATTGATTAAAATTTCCGGAGTGTGACAAACTACCCTCCTTACAAAAATTTCATCCTCGAAATTTACCGGAGCAAAAAGATAGAGGATTGAAGCAACAATCCAAAAGAGAACCCAATGAGAAGTCACGCTCCACCACGCTTATGCTGCGACAGACGCCTCTTCGCCATGAGGATTTAAACGACACACTTCTCACTTTTCCTCAAGAATGCATCAAAATGGAGTTTAGAAAACCTCCTCAACGCACAAACAAACCCGAATAACATCCCACAACACAAGAGAAGACAAGGGAAAACTGAAAATGTGCGAAATCATTATCAGTAAAGGCAAAAGCTCCATGGAAACAGGGGAATTCCGCTCTGCCAATGCGACCATACATCGCCCGAACAAGGAAAACATGAGTTTTCAACGAAAGAGTAAGTCACCGAGGGCCAAACTGCCCAAATAAATTCCCAGAAAATCCCAAAACATTCACGGATGCACTACAACATGCTACGAATGAACCAAAGGAACGAGAATGCGCCGAGACATCAAGGATACGGAGGGACACGACACAGATACGCCAACACGCGAAGGATACGCTACGGATATGCCGAGGGTACGCCGACATACCAAGGACACGCCAAGGACACGCCGACACGT
>NMUG010011141.1:0-10720 GCA_002855965.1 Monotropa hypopitys
GTTGGTACTCCCGACAATAAGCATATCATCAATGTAAAGACACAAGATGAGCCATCTGGATGAAAGTTATTCTCATAACAGGAGAATACATATCAAAGTAATCAAGACCTTCTTGTTGCCTATATCCTTTGATTACTAACTTGACTTTGTATTTATCAATAGAGCCATTGGCTTTCATTTTCTTTTTGAAGATCCATTTACATCCCAAAGTCTTGCTTTCTTATGGAAGATCCACTAACTTCCAAATATAATTATGTAAGATAGAATCAATTTCATTTTTAATTTCTTTTTTCCATAAAGGAGCATCAAGAGAAGACATGACTTCCTTGTAGGTGCGTGAATCACCTTCAATCAAATATGTTAGAAAGTCGGGACCAAAACTCTTCTAAGTTCTGGAAATTTTGCTTTTTCAAAGCTCTTCTACCCTTTCATCCTCTTGTTGATTTGAACTCTCTGGGACACTCGTGTCTCTTATTCGTTTAACCAGATTTTTAAGACTATTAGTCTTGTAAGGAAACACATCTTCAAAGAAATGTGTATTCCATGATTCTATGATTGTGTTGTTGTGTACATCATTCACCGTAGAACGATGTACCAGAAATCTATATGCACTACTATTTTAAGCATATCTGATGAACACACAATCAACGGTCTTAGGACCGATTTTTACCACCTTGGGATGAGGTATCGCAACTTTGGCCAATCACCCCCATATTCGTAGGTATTTGTATGAGGGTTTTCTTCGAGTTCATAAAGAGTTTTATCACTATCTTTGCAAAGTACCTTATTCAAAAGGTAATTTTCATTTAGGATAACGTCTCCCTATAAGTTCTGTGACACTCCAGAACTTATTAACATGTCATTTATCATCTCTTTTAGTGTACAATTCTTATGCTCAACAAACCCATTCTGCTGAGGCGAGTAAGGATTTGTAGTTTAATAAATGATTCCATGTTGCGCACATAAGGCACCAAAAGTGCTTCATATTCGCAACCACGGTCACTACGAAGTATTTTAATCTTCTTACTGAGTTGATTTTCAATCTCATTCTTGTAAAAAATAAACTTATCAACTACCTCATCCTTGCTTTTAAGCAAGCACACATAGCTGTACTTGGTGTTGTCATCAATAAATATTATGAAATATTTATTGCCGCTCCATTTGTGGACCATTTTCAAATCACACACATCAGTGTTTACTAGGCCTAGTAGCTCGGTGCTTCATTAAACTTGTTGAACAGAAAACCGAGTCAGTTTGCTTTCAATACATGTTTCACATTTATAAGTTGAATCAATCTTGAATTTTGGTAAATGGTCAAGATTACTTAGTCTTTGCAAAGGATTGTAATTTACGTGACCTAATCTACCATGCCACAATGAAGGAGACTCAAGCAAGTAAATGAAAGGAGTAGCATCATTCTTATTAATTTTAAGTGGGGATACAATAGAGATTACACCAAGTTTAAATAAACCATCCATCATGTAACCCTTCCCCACAAATACCCATGCCTTTGTCAGCACTACGTTATCCGCTTCAAACACCAAACGGAGTCTATGCTTGATCAACAGAGACCCGTATACCAAATTCTTCCAGATCTGAAGTACGTACAACACATCATTCAGAATGAGATTCACATTGAAAGTCAGCTTGAGGATCACAGTTCCAATTCCCTAAATCTCAGATGTCGCAGAATTTCCTATGTATAGCTTATCACCGTTTGTAATCGGTATAAAATACGAGAACATTGCCTTATCAGAACAGACATGGCATGTGGCACTAGTGTCTATCCACCACTCCCTGAGATGAAAAGCCACTAGACAGACTTCTGAGACCATGGCATTGATGTTGAGTCCAGAGATGTCATTGGAGATTTCCTCCATCACATTAGCCTGGGGATGAGGCTTCCTAGGCTTCTTGCACTCATTTGACCGGTGCCCTAGCTTACCACATTTGTAGACGGAGGCAACTTGTGGATAGCCATTGTCACTTGCAATGACTTAGCCATATGCAAACCCTCTCCTTGCATCTGTTGCAGAAGCACACATTACTCCTCCACCTGGCTCACCACAGAGCGTGAGTCCACCATCACAAAGTCTAGCATTTTGCTAGCCAAGAATTTCCTAGAGCAAGCGCCATCAACCTTATACTTCTTCTCTAGGGACTTTCAGAGTTCCTTGACTGTCTTTTTCACTTGATATACCCGATAAAGGGAATTATCAAGTCCGTCTAGCACATAGTTGCGGCATAAGAAGTCCGCACTAATCCACTAGTCATAGACATTCTATCTCTGCACATTCGTGTCATCCTCAACGACAACAGGGGCAACCTCTGTCAAGAACCTCATAAGACCCATAGTCGTGAGGTAGAATACCATCTTATTATGCCATGTTTTGAAATCCAGGCCCGTAAACTTATCCAGTCGAATCGCATGATTTACTGAAAAGGGTGTTAGAAATGATGGCAAGGACGCCGATGTAATATATGTTCCATAATATAGATTATCTTCATAATAATTATAAAAATAATAGAATGTGAAGTGATAGTTGAGGAGGTTTTTAAGGGGTATTTAGATATATTTTGTATAAATATACAATTATATTACGGCCTAATTATATAAATTAAAGTGTAAGGAGGATGGGATGGCAAACAAGGGCAATAACCAATTAAGTGAAGGGGCAAAAGGGTAAACTAACTTAAAAATATGACCTAATGGGTTCTATAGGGTTATTCTCTCATTTGATAAGTGTGGAGAAGAAGACTAGAGAGAGAAGAGAGAAAGAGGCAAGAAGGAAGAGAGAAATCGAAGGCCTAGGAAGAGGAATTGGAAGAAAACCTCTTCATAAACCTTGTTCTAGAGGTAAGCACGAATCCATTGATGTATATTTTGTGGCTATATTGCTTGAAAATTTGTCTAGATCGAAGTTTAAAAATCCATTTTTGTTTTTGGTAAAAACCTAGATTTTTAATCCTTGAATGTTGGATTTTTGGGCGTTTTGATGTTATTTGAGGCCACCATTTGAGTATGTTTGATACCTAGATGTGTGAAACACTTTAGTGTAGTCAATTTTTGAGTCTTGGGGCAAAAAGATTGGGGTTGGGATGATTTAAGAAGAAGGGTTCAAAAAATATTTTTCTGGAAATTCGCTCCTGAAGAACGTAGACCAGTCGCGGCAAATGGGTCGACCGGTCGAGGCTTGTCAGTGAAGTCTCGACCGGTCTAGGCAAATCGGTCGACCGATCGAGACATGTCAGTGGGGTCTAGACCGGTCGCGGAATCGGGTCGACCGGTCGGGGCTAGTTAAATTCTGAAATTTTTTAGAGAAGTTTTAAAATGTTTGAAAGGCACGGGGATCCAATTAAAAGACTCTTAAAGGTGATTAAAGAGAGATTATCTATCCGGTTGGTATAATCTAATGATTTTATTATCTTTCTGTCATATTATATATATATTCATGTGAACTGAAATCGTGATTGTTTTGACAGGGACGCTTGAGGAAGGCACTGTGGCCTCGCTCAAAGGAAAGGAGAAGGTTTGATCATCACAGTATCGGTGAGTGTATGAATTCAGTATATGGAAAGTACTTTGCATGTTTTCAAGTACATGTTCTTCTTAGTTTAATTGTTGAAGGATCTTTATGCATGTCACTATGCTATATGGAGTAAATAATGGAAATTAATGAATGTATGTCTTCATGGCCAATAAGGAGAAAACACCCCTTTTAATGCTACAAGTCGAGGTCAATACTGCGGGTTGACGGCTTGTAAGTATATGTCGAGGTTGTGGCTGCGGTACAACGGCATGTCGTCAATGGGTCGAGGTCAATACTGTGGGTTGACGGCTCATTGATTTTGGGAGCTGCAGTTCCAAATTATTTAAAAGAGAGATGTTAAGTGTTTTGAAAATGGGTTGCGGCCATATACGTATGTAAAACTCTTGCAATTGTAAAATTTATATATCCTATTCACACTCTGGTTTCCTTGTATTTTCTTAAATGCTTGGAAACTAGGTCTTGGAGCTAGCGGTCCACTACTTGGCTTGGAGAGAGATAATTGTAGAATATTAGCTTGGATTGGATGGCTTCAAGGCTTAGCTTGAAAAGAGGGAATTGACTTGTGTGGCCGGATGATATCGTAGAAGGGTCATTTCCTTGGCATTAGTACTTCCACTTTTTATAGTAATTATTCATTGAGAGTATGATTTGGCACTTGTAGTTGATAGTAGAAGACTATGTCATTGGTATTTCTTTAATTACGCTTGATGTTAATTATTGTTGCTTAAACCTACTGACTTTTGGGGTTCAATGTTAAGAAATTTTTTATTTCTGCATATTTTGGATGAGAATATTGGTAAGGGATGTTACAACTTGGTATCAAAGCTTAGGTTTATAAGATTCGTGTAAGGGACCTTGGATGAGAGATCTTGTGATACTTGAGGTATGAGATTGAGGAATATGAGGTGATGGGTTGAAGTAGTATTTTGGAACTATTGCGTGTGTCTTTGAAACCTATGAGACTTGCCTCGAAATCTAATTAGAAGGACGCCTGATCAACGTTCCCTTCTAGTGTAAAGTCTTGGAAAGTCGAATAGAAAGCACAATATAACGAAATGCTAGGAGATGGTGTTAGTGGTAAGGAAGCTAGTAGTGGACCTTAGGATGTCAAGTCATGCACGTAACTACTTGAGGTGTGTATCTAACGTGTGCGTATTTGGAATCTAATCTTTGTTTCCACCGTGGTTGTTTCTTGTGTTGTGATTTACAGGAAGGCAATGGAACATAATGAGCAAGTTCAGGAAGAAGAGGCTAGTGTAAATAGAGGAAATCCTAGGGAGGGTGTTCCACCGGTAATACCGGAAGATGTGAGGATGATGGAGGCCATAGCCTTACTAGCTGAAAATCAGAATGAGTTTATGCAGTAGAGAAATGAAAGGAATGCAGATAGAGGTACAAATACTGGACTATTAGAAAGGTTTAAGAAACTTTGTACAACTGTGTTTGAGGGATCGAATGATCCCAAGATTCCGGATGAATGGTTGCAAGAAATAGAGTTAGTATTGGAGACCATGGGGGTTGTAGGGGATCAAAGAGTGGTTTTAGCCACCTTGCTGTTTAAAGGGGAGGCCAAAGATTGGTGGAATTCTGTTAAGAGAGCTGAGGGAGCACCGGCACTTGGAGTTGAGCCGAGTGCTCCAAGAGCAATTACTTGGAAGAGATTTATTCAGGTTTTTCATGAGCAGTATTATCCTGAGAGTTTCAAATATGAGCAGGAGATGGCTTTTACTAACTTGAGGCAGGGAAACATTTCAATGATGGAATATGAGGCGAAGTTTACAAAGTTGTCTAAGTATGCACCGGACATGGTAAATACTGAGGAAAATCGATGTAAGAGGTTTAGAATGGGGTTAGCCAATGTGGTGAGTTCGAGGATGTTGCCTTTTAGGGAGAGAAATTTTGCAGACTTAGTGGATATGGCTAAGAGGATGTGGTCCGATATTCAATCATTTTGGGCAAGGGAGGATAATAAGAAGAGGCAGAGGTTTGACCAAAGCGTGAATTCGAACGGGAGTGGTTTTAGAGGAGGAAATTCCAATTCGGGTTTTAGTAAAAAACGAGGCGGTAGTGGTGTAGGAAGTCAGAAAAGTGGGTGGAATGGAAAAACAGAGGAGAGCGTTAATTGACCGGCAGGGTCTAATGGGAAGGATTTTTCAAAGAAGTGTTTTAAATGTGATTCTCTGGGCCACATAGTTAGAGATTGCGATACGAATGTGATTAAGTGCTTTAGGTGTGGTGGTATGGGGCACAAGTCTTTTCAGTGTGGGCAACAACTGATACAAGGCCAGGCAGTTTCAGTGGGGAGTGTAGCTGGGGTTACAAACAAGAATACAGCGGGACAGACAACACATGGTAGTGTGTTTGCATTGGACAAACAAACGGCTCAGGAAAATCCAGACATGGTGACAGGTACTATCCGTATTTGTAACTTATATGCTCGTTTCTTGATAGACTCGAGTGCTACTCATTCTTTCGTATCATCTACCTTTGGTATCCGTATGGGTAAAACTTTATCACTACTTGATCACACACTACTTGTATCTACACCTATGGGGAATATACTTGTACTAGAGTCTTATTATCCGGGTTATGATGTATGTGTGGGGCAAGAGACTTGGAAGGTAGACTTGATACCAATAATGATGATAGATTTGGATGTAATATTGGGAATGGACTTCTTGTCTACGAATTATGCTACTATAGATTGTGTGAGAAGGGAGGTGATTTTCAGGTTCCGGGAAAAGTAGAGGTGAAAATGTTGGGAGATAGGTGGAGACCCCTAGATGTATTATTTCTTCCTTGAAGGCCATGTCAATGTTGAGAAAAGGATGTTTGGGATTTTTAGCATATGTGATAGATATGGAGGGCAAGTCGGGTGAAGTGGTTGACGTTCCAATGGTGAGGTAATTCTTTGATGTCTTTCCTGAAGAATTGTCGGGGGTAGTGCCAAATAGAGAGATCGAGTTCACTATTGAGTTAGTACCGGGTACTAGTCCAATTTCGATTGCACCTTATAGAATGGCACTAGTAGAGTTATATGAGTTTAAGGTCCAACTTAAGGAATCGATAGAGAAAGGTTTTGTGAGACCTAGTATGTCACCTTGGGGAGCACCGGTTTTATTTGTGAAGAAAAAGGACGGGACCATGCGGATGTGTATAGATTATAGACAGTTGAATAAAGTTATAGTGAGGAATAAGTATCCGTTACCTAGGATCGACGATTTATTTGACCAACTTCAGGGAGCTTCCGTGTTTTCTAAAATTGATTTACGTTCGGGCTACCATCAATTGAAGGTGAGGGATATGGATATTGCTAAGACTGCTTTTCACACTAGATATGGACATTACGAATTTCTTGTTATGCCATTTGGGTTAACTAATGCACCGACCGTTTTTATGGATTTGATGAACCGAGTGTTTCAATCGTACCTAGATTCATTTGTGATTGTTTTCATTGATGACATTTTGATCTATTCACGGTCTAAGGAAGAACACGAAGAGCATTTGAGGTTAGTGTTGCAAAAGTTGAGAGAGAAACAACTTTATGGTAAGCTTAGTAAATGCGAGTTTTGGTTATAACAAGTGGTGTTTTTGGGTCATGTTATCTCTAAAGAGGGAATTTATGTGGATCCTAAAAAGATTGAAGCAGTGGTGAATTGGGAGAGACCGACTTGTGTTACCGAGATTCGTAGCTTCTTGAGTTTGGCGGGATACTATAGAAGATTCATTGAGGGTTTCTCTTCCATAGCTTTGCCTATGACTAGATTGGCTAGAAAGGGGGTGAAGTTTGAATGGTCGGATGAATGTGAGTCTAGTTTTCGGGTTTTGAAAGAGAAATTAGTTACGGCGCCTGTTTTGACAATTCCGGAGGGGACGAATGATTTGGTGATTTACAGTGATGCTTCACTTTGTGGTTTGGGTTGTGTCTTAATGCAACAGAGTAGAGTCATTGCTTACGCTTCTAGACAATTAAAAACCCATAAAAAGAACTATCCTACCCATGACTTGGAGTTAGCCGCCGTAGTGTTTGCTTTGAAACTTTGGAGACATTATCTTTACGGGGGTAACATGTGAATTTTTTACAGACCATCAAAGTTTGAAGTACCTTTTTACCCAAAAAAGATCTTAATTTGAGGTAACGTAGATGGTTGGAGTTAATCAAGGATTATGATTGTAGTATTCACTACCATCCGGGAAAGGCAAATGTAGTAGCGGATGCCTTGAGCAGAAAATCTATGGGATCTTTGAGTTGTTTGGGTTGCGCTCGGGTTGAAATTTTTGAGGAAATGAAAGGCTTGGGAGTTGATGTGGCTTTTGGGAAAGACGGGGCTCTTTTAGCAACACTTGTGGTGAAACCTCTATTTGAAGAACAAATTAGAATTGGGCAAAAGAAAGATGTGTTTTTGGAGAATGTCCGTCAACAAAATTTATTGGGAGAGAAGTCCGAGTTTGTTATTCGGGGTGATGACATGATAATATTTGGGAGTCGAATGTGTGTACCAGAAAATATGGAGCTTAGGAAGAATATTTTAGAGGAAGGGCACAATTCTAGGTTTGCTATGCATCCGGGGGCAACAAAAATGTATCGTGACCTGCGTGAAAATTTTTGGTGGAGAGGGATAAAGCGAGAGATTGTTGATTTTGTGGCTAAGTGTCTTACATGTCAAAGGATAAAGATTGAGCATCAAAGACCAAGAGGGCTAGTTCAAAGTTTACCAATACCCGAGTGAAAGTGGGAACACATGACGATGGATTTTGTGGTGGGATTGCCGAAGTCTAAGGGCAACTACGATTCTATTTGGGCAATTGTGGACCGGTTGACGAAGTTGGCTCACTTTGTTCCGGTGAGGACTTCTTTCAACACGGACCGTTATGCAAGAATCTATATCGAGGAGATTATTAGATTGCATGGTGCACCGGTGTCCATAGTAAGTGATAGAGATCCAAAATTTACTTCGCGGTTTTGGGCGAGTTTGGAACAAGCTTTGGGTACTTCATTGAAGTTTAGTACCACTTTTCATCCTCAAACGGATGGGCAATCGGAGAGAACCATTCAAATACTAGAGGATATGCTGCGGTCTTGTGTGCTTGATTTTCGAGGAGGTAACAATAGCTTCCAAAGTAGCATTGGGATAGCACCATTTGAGGCTCTATATGGTAGAAGGTGTCGGACACCAACGTGTTGGAGTGAAATTAGAGAAAGATAAATTTTGGGGCTGGAACTATTGCAAGTGGCATCGGATGGAGTGAAAATAATTCGAGAGAGGTTGAAGGTGGCTCAAAGTCGTCAAAAGAGCTATGCGGATAATAAGAGAAGGGAGTTGGAAAACAATGTTGGTGACTACGTATTTTTGAAAATATCACCTTGGAAGGGAGTTATGCTGTTTAGAGGAAGGGAAAAGTTGACACCTAGATACAATGGTCCGTATGAGATTGTAGAAAGAGTTGGGGCTACGGCATACCGTTTGGCATTGCCGGTGGAGTTAGCACGACTTCACAACGTGTTTCATGTCTCTATGTTGCAGAGGTATATTCATGATCTGACTCATGTTTTGCAAACGGAACCATTGGAGATAGATGAGGACTTGTCGTATGAAGAGAAGCCGGTGAAGATTCTAGATTTCAAGGAACAAGTGTTACGTTCTAAAGTGGTGCGATGGGTCAAAGTCTTGTGGAAAAACCATGGCGTTGACGAGGCGACTTGGGAAGGCGAGGAGAGCATAAGGAGAGATCACCCACAATTGTTTTCAGGTATGTCTTTAAAATTTCGGGGACGAAATTTCCTAAGGGGGGGAGAGTTGTAATACCCGTTCCGTAATATAGATTATCTTCATAATAATTATAAAACTAATAGAATGTGAAGTGAGAGTTGAGGAGGTTTTTAAGGGGTATTTAGATATATTTTGTATAAATATACAATTATATTAAGGCCTAATTATATAAATTAAAGTGTAAGGAGGATGAGATGGCAAACAAGGCAATAACCGATTAAGTGAAGGGGCAAAGGGGTAAACTAACTTAAAAACATGACCTAAGGGGTTCTATAGGGTTATTCTCTCATTTGGTAAGTGTGGAGAAGAAGACTAGAGAGAGAAGAGAGAAAGAGGCAAGAAGGAAGAGAGAAATCGAAGGCCTAGGAAAAGGAATTGGAAGAAAACCTCTTCATAAACCTTGTTCTAGAGGTAAGCACGAATCTATTGATGTATATTTTGTGGCTATATTACTTGAAAATTTGTCTAGATCGAAGTTTAAAAATCCATTTTCGTTTTTGGTAAAAACCTAGATTTTTAATCCTTGAATGTTAGATTTTTGGGGGTTTTGATATTATTTGAGGCCACCATTTGAGTATGTTTGATACCTAGATGTGCAGAACACTTTAGTGTAGTCAATTTTTGAGTTTTGAGGCAAAAAGATTGGGGTTGGGATGATTTGAGAGGAAGGGTTCGAAAAATATTTTTCTGGAAATTCGCTCCTGAAGATCGTAGACCGGTCTTGGCAAATGGGTCGACCGGTCGAGGCTTGTCAGTGAAGTCTTGACCGGTCGCGGCAAATCGGTCGACCGGTCGAGACATGTCAGTGGGGTCTAGACCGGTCGCGGAATTGGATTGACCGGTCGGGGCTAGTTAAATTCTGAAATTTTTTAGAAAAGTTTTAAAATGTTTGAAAGGCACAGGGATCCAATTAAAAGACTCTTAAAGGTAGATTAAAGAGAAATTATCTATCCGGTTGGTATAATCTAATGATTTTATTATCTTTCTGTCAGATTCTATATATTCATGTGAACTGAAATCGTGATTGTTTTGACAGGGACGCTTGAGGAAGGCATTGTGGCCTCGCTCAAAGGAAAGGAGAAGGTTTGATCATCACGGTATCGGTGAGTGTATGAATTCGGTATATGGAAAGTACTTTGCATGTTTTCAAGTACATGTTCTTCTTAGTTTAATTGTTGAAGGATCTTTATGCATGTTACTGTGGTAGCCGGACCCCACTTGTCTCGGGCCGGACCCCCAACATCCGGATTTAACATACATCTCACGGAGCAATCCAGGGCCGTCGGCCTCACGGACCTCCGGACATACACTGCTGTCGGACAGATCCATCGGATCATCATGTGTTCGACATCGTAAGCAGTATCAACGGACACCCGAAGGAACCAGGTCGGGCCGACC
>NMUG010011142.1:0-10720 GCA_002855965.1 Monotropa hypopitys
CTCTATAAATAAGTTGTATATATATAATTATATATATATATATAATAAGATTTGTGAAGAAAAAGGAAAAGGTATTTTTGGGAAGAATGTGTATTTGAGAAATATGGAATTATTGAGGAAATGTGGAAAAAGAAAGAACGATGTGTTTTTGACTCAAAAAGTATTTTGTCAGACATTATAAATTATTATAGCCTTGAAACCTACCTCGGGGTTTATGTCGAGGAGTTGTTGAGAGCCTAGTAAGGTAGATGGATCCATTATATATATATATGTACCTTACCGCTGGGAGGTGGAGCGGCCCCCAAGAATCATTACCTGTGTACTTATCGAGAATGATATATTTGGGTAACAGATCTGGAACAACGCTGGTCAGCGGATTTGAATGATCCTTGGCTATAGTAATAAGATATATATGTATATGGGGAAAGAGAAAAGAGGAGAATAAAAGATCCCATTTGATCTTGTGATAGAATATGGTTTTGGATCATATTTTAGATCCATGTGGAAAGAAAAGAAATGGAAGTTATCCTATACATATAACTGAAGAAATAAAGGAAATGTTTTATTAAGAAGAAAAGTAGAAGAGGAAAGAAGAAGAAAATGATTTTCTTAAAGGATTTTGAAGTACAAAAATCGTATTTTGATACAAAGAGTTTTGTCACTTACAACTTATTTGTTCTGTTCTTATATATTCACCACGCCGTCGTGCTGACGTGTTTTTACACACTTCTATAGGTGATCGTTGCTAGAGTTGTCCACCTTCAGGCTGCAGGACCAGTTCTTGGGAGTTCTACTTTACCTTTACAATAGGTACTTAGCAGTTTCAATCTTTTCTTTTCATAGTGTGTAGTAGGATGTTGATGTACTTTCAGCTGTTTCAGTTTCTTTTGGGCCCGGGTCTTGTTTACACCCTGTTAGTTGAGCCCTGTGGATCTATCCCTTTTGTACGTTTGATGATGTAAGCAACTCCAGTTATATATATATATTAGTTGGTTTGGATTAAATCTGTTCTTATGATACTGCCACGTCGCTAATCTAGTAATTACCTTGATAATTATTGGATCGGGTCGTGACAAAAAATATGTCTCAAATTTTGGGAGTGTTACACTAACCATCAATGCCTCATCACAAGAATAACGACTTCAGGACTCAGTGCTCCCTTATTTATTCCGTATTCATTTCCTTCTTCTTTGTCACTCTAGTGTTCCTATCGTGGTGACCAGAGCAATGGTCGGCCTTGCTATCGGTTTTTCTCCTTTCTTCTTTGGACGTTTCTAGTTTGGTATGAAGCTCAATCCTGGCCATTAGCTCATTCATAGAGAAAGGGGAATAGTATGAGATCTTCAAACTCTCGGCTGGTATGACCCAGGCCAAGTTTGAATGAGGTAATAACAATTTTTTGATTGCAATCCTCAATCTCATTATAGAGGTCCCAATACTGGGTTGCGTATTGGCATAGTGATTCTGACCTTACTCGCCGAAGGCCGATGAGGGAATCTATTCCTTTATTTACCTTGGAGCTGGTGATGAAATGGGCCAGGAAGGCCGTAGAGAGATCCTTGCAGGAAGTGATAGAT
Organism: Monotropa hypopitys; assembly: GCA_002855965.1. Taxonomy (NCBI): domain Eukaryota; kingdom Viridiplantae; phylum Streptophyta; class Magnoliopsida; order Ericales; family Ericaceae; genus Monotropa; species Monotropa hypopitys. The sequence goes on from NMUG010011142.1 coordinate 1,578, forward strand.
CTCGTCGGCAGTCAATCAAACCTAGGCAATCTAACCTCCCCCAGACTGGATGGGAACACCTTGCAAATCAGTGCATCATCTCTAGAGTGCAGAGACAGCATCTATCGAAAATGGACGATGTGAGTATAGGAGTCCATCTTGGGATCATACTTATTGAATTTCGGGGCCAAGAATCCTGCGGGAGGGCTCATGTCCTCAATCACTGGTGAAAATGGGGAGCAAGCCAGTCTTTCGTGTTGGTGTTGCTCTTCTAGTTGTGCTAGGCGGACCTCTGCTCTGAGTCTCTGAGTGACTTCTTGTTCAGAGCATGGAGCTCGGCTGTCTCTGTAATCACTCTGTCGATAATCCATCGACGGTGATGGCTCTTGTCGTGTCCTTGGATGAGGTCTTTCTGCCAGCACTCCTGTGTTTGGACCTAGTCGATCAAAGATGGACAGTCTTTGGCTATCCACCAAATTCTCGTCCCTACGCCAGCCAGGCGAGAGGCATCATCCGACGTGATGACTCTCATTTCCACCTCTGTAGATAGAGAGTTCATACACCCTCCTGCAGAGGTGATTCAGAGCAGACACTCTTTTGCCACCAGAAGGCCTGTTTCTACTCTGAGAAGGTGTCCGATAATTCGGATCGTTGTCTTCAGTGGTGCTGACTCTTGGGACCGACCTTCCCTTTTGTGGTAGCCTCCCTCAAGTGAATCATCTCCTATCTAAGGGAATCGATCTGATCGTCCCTTTTCTCGAGATCACCTTTTAGCTTCCGAATGTACTTCTTGGTGGTCATCTTGGCCAGAGCTCTGATGATAAAGTCAGGCGAGATTTATAGAGAGAGTAAATGGACAGAGTTTTTTCCAGGAGTCAATGTGTGTACCTCTCCCTTGGCTCATGGCTGATATATACAGTATCTGTAGAAAAACTAAAAATAGAGAGAGAAATGTTTAATGAGAAACTTTTTGATTTTTCCGCTTCTGTTGTTTTAACTGAATTACAAAAGTCCTATTTATAGTCCAGCCTTAACTGACTTAACTAACCGACTTAGATGACAGTTGGCTATAGCTAATTCCCGCCTAAATAGAAAAATAATTGACATAACAACCAACTACCAACTGGACACAAGACTTGAATATAAGGAAAAACAGAAGCTAATATGAAGATATCTACATCACATGACTAATGTTTAATCTATCGGAAAACTAGAACATTCTTCCAGAAAATGAAGAAGATAAATTGCATATATTCTGATCACCAATACTGAACTTCCGGAAAATCCAGAACACTCTTCCGGAAATAGAGAAAACCAATTGCATACTTTTTGAGCACCAATACTGATCTTCCGGAAAAGACAGAACACTCTTCCGAAAATAAAGAAAACCAATTGCATACTTTTTGAGCACCAAGACCTATCTTCCGATAGAACATCATCATATTACTGGGAGAGCAAGACCAAATAACAGTGGAACTGAAGAAAGTCAATCTTAAAACTCTGTAGATTTAACATCCCCCTGCAAGCTCATGGGTGTGGGAACCACCATGAGTTTGGAATGAAGATAAAAATGACAGGGTTTGGATAAAGCTTTGGTAAAAATATCAGCAACTTGATCTGTTGTACCAACATGATTGACAATAATTTGTTTGTTGATCACTTTTTCTCTCACAAAATGATAGTCAACCTCAATGTGCTTTGTACGAGCATGAAACACAGGATTTGAAGCAAGAGCTATAGATGACATATTATCACACCAAATAGTTGGAGTTTGTTGAAGAACAACACCAATATCATGAAGTAGCTGTTGTATCCAAACAACATCAGCAGTGGTTTGAGACAAGGATTTATATTCTTCTTCAGTAGATGATCGTGCAACAATGTATTGCTTCTTGGCACACCAAGAAATGAGATTTGTTCCAAGAAAAACACAATAGCCTGTAGTAGATCTTCTATTATTTTGATCTTCTGCCCAATCTGCATCTGAATAGCTGTTAAATTCAAAGGTCCAGAAGAAAATTCCAGACCCAAATGAACACTTCCTTGAATGTACCTCAAAATTCTTTTGACAGCAAGAAAATCACTATGTTTTGGATCATGCATATGTTGACAAGCTTTATTGACTGCAAATGAAATGTCTGGTCTTGTGAGGGTGAGATTTGTAGAGAACCAACAATAGTACGATACCAAAGTTGATCTGGAAAATAAGAATCAAAATTTTCAGTAACAGGTTTAACAGACAATGGTGTTGAGTTGGTTTTGCAGCCAAGCATTCCATATTTTTCAAGAAACTCCTCAGCATACTTGGATTGTGAAAGAACAATAGTGTCACCATTAGAAATCACTTCAATCCCTAGGAAATAATGTAAAGTTCCAAGATCCTTCATAACAAACTTTTTACTCAGGATTTGAACAAGATCTGAAATCATGTCAGCATTACTTCCAGTACACAAAATGTCATCAACATAAATCAGAACAAGAACAGTGTGTTCTTTAGTCTTGAGAACAAAAAATGAGCTATCAGCTTTGCTAGTAACAACCCCTTGTTCAAAGAGAAAGTTAGAGAATATGGAAAACCATGCTCTTGGGGCTTGTCTTAAGCCATAAAGTGCCTTAGACAATTTACACACATAGTTAGGGTAAGTAGGACTTTGATAACCATGTGGTTGTTTCATGTACACCTCTTCAGTCAAAACACCATGAAGAAAAGCATTGGAGACATCCAATTGCTTAACAGTCCATTTGTAATGTAGTGCTAAACTCAGCACAACTCTAATTGTTGGTTGTTTAACAACTGGATTGAAGGTCTCTATGTAATCCACTCCTTCCACTTGTTGATTACCTTTAACAACAAGTCTTGCCTTATATCTTGATACTGAACCATCTGAATTATATTTGATTTTATAGATCCACTGACAACCAATGACCTTTACATTAGGTGGTGGTGGAACAAGAGTCCAAGTTCCTTGTTGAACTAAAGCCTGATATTCAGAAGTCATTGCTCTCTGCCATTCTGGATATTGAATAGCATCAGAAAAGAATTTTGGTTCAGAAAGAACTTTGTTGTTACTGTCAACAGACAAGGCATGTCTGTTCTTAGATCTGTTAGTATCAGTCTTTGATCGTGTTACCATAGAATGTGAACTAGAAGTACCTATTGAACCAGTTTTGGACCTTGTCATCATAGAATGAGTTCTAACAAAAGTTTTAGGTGCATTCTGATCAATCACATCATTTGGAAAAGGAACTGAAGAGTTAGACTTTTCTGGAGTCAAGTCATTTGGCTGATAAGATAACACTTCAGAAACAGAAGTGGGTAAAGTAACATTCACTTCAATACCATCAAAAATAGTAAGTGGCATATTAAAGGATGTGACCCTTTCAGAATTAGAGTTAACTAAATTAGACTTCAGTTGAGTATAAGGAAAGTCCACTTCAACAAATTTAACATTTCTTGACACATAAACCTTGTTTGTGACAGGGTTATAATATCTATATCCCTTAGAAGCAGGACAAAATCCAATAAACACACAAGGTTGAGACTTAGGAGACAGTTTATCTTGACTGTATGGTCTTAGCCAAGGATAACAAAGACAACCAAATAGTTTCAAGAAAGAATAGTCAGGATTTTGCTTGAACAACAAACAATATGTAATTTGATATTTCAATGTAGTATGAGGAAGTCTATTAGAAAGGTACACAGCTGTGAGAATAGCTTCAAGCCAAAAGGATTTAGGAAGTTGAGCTTGCAAAAGAAGAGCAATAGTGGTTTCAACAAGGTGTCTATGCTTTATTTCAACTATTCCATTTTGTTGTGGTGTGTGTGGACATGATGTTTGATGTATCACTCCACTAGAAAAAAAAGATTTAGAAGATAATGGTTAACAAATTCTCCCCCATTATCAGACCTCACAGTTTGAATTTTAACATGAAACTGTGTTATAACATAAGCTTTGAAGTTAGATATAGCAAACTTAACTTTAGATTTGTAGTGTAGTGGAAAAATCCATGTGTATCTTGTGCAATCATCCATAATCAAAGATAATATTTATATCCTTTGTTTGAAGGTACTGGAGAAGGACCCCAAACATCCATATGTACCAACTGAAAAGGAGCAGTATAAAAAGACACAGACAAAGGAAAACACAATTGATGGCTTTTTCCATACAACAACATTTGCAATTAAAAACTAAGGGGTTTGAAACATAAATTTTCTATTGTTTTATTAAAGAAGAAAACAAAGTCAAACTAGGATGTCCTGGTTTATTATACCACACCACATCATCATTTGAATTTGAAGAAGATGGTTGACAAGACGAAGTTGTTGAGGATGAAACTTCTAGACTTTTAAAGCAGCTCAGAATTGGGTACAGACCCTTGTGGCAAGGTCCATGGAACAGAATTTGTAAAGTTTTCTTGTCCTGAATGACAAGACCATCAAAATCAAAAATGGGAATTCAATTATTTTCTTTAGCAAACTGAAAAACTGATAGCAGATTATGTGAAAAGTAGGTTGAATGAAGAACATTTGAAAGATTAAAATTAGCAGTAGGTGTAGAAATAATTCCTTTTCCTTTATGACTGATTTGAACAAATGAACCATTACCAACTGTTATACCTTTCTTTTGTATAACTGGTTCAACAACATGAAGATTTTGCATGTTGTTTGTCACATGATATGTTGTACCACTATCAAAGAACCACTAAGCAGAATCAGATCCATTTCCCCTGTTGACTGAGTACCAGCATTTGTAACATATGGAGTTATCATGGCATATCGTTGAGCATTATTAACACTTGTCGGCAATGCAATTGCAGCATTGCAAATTGGTACAGATTGAATAGTCTGAGTGAAATACTGAGATCCAGGTCTTATATATTGAGTTGAAGTACCAAAAGTGGAAGAATTTTCAGCAAATCTAGGATAACTCTGTTGTGTTGGAGTTGAAACATACTGATTTGGTATTAATCCACTCAACTTCCTTTGATTATTCATCACATATCCTGGCAACAAACCTTGCATAGGAGTAAAACCTGTGTTACCTTGGAAATAAGGTTGATAACCTGTTGATTGTTGTTGAAAACCACCTCTATAGAAGCAGTTCTCAACAATATGATTATTCTTTCCACAAATTGAACAAGGATTTTTGTAAAACCTTTTGTTTCCTCTTCCTTTATTCATGTTCCTGTTAAACTGTGATGATTGAAATTGTTAAGGGAAATAAACAAGTTGTGGTTGAAATCCTCCTTGCTAAACACTTGAAGAAGTAGTTCCAGGAACATGCATGGGTGTTACACTAGGTTCTGCCTGATTGTGAACAATTGAATCATTTGATTTATTTGTGACAAGCATCACAGTTGCAAGTCTTCACTATACAACATTGTCACAACTTCTTCAAAACTAACATTCATGCCTCTTGTTCTCACAGCAGTTTTGAAGCTGTTAAAAACCCTAGGCAATCCTCTTAACAGGTGAAATATCAAATCATCACTATCAACTGGACTTCCTGCTACCTCAAGTTGTTGTGCAAAGTCTTTTATAGTGTCAACATAAACTTCTACTGTTGATGTCTTGGTCAGATTAAACAACTTGCATTTGATCTCTTGGACATGACTCTTAGTCAAGGTATTATACCTATTTGACAATGACTATAAAAGACCAAACAACAGTGGAAGTTGACAAGGAATGATTGGGATAGCACGTCTATATATAGTGGCTTCCATGTAGAGGACATTCCTTTATCTGGTCTCCTCAAAAGGCGTGAAAGCTGACAAAGTGGATGCACGCGTCGTGAGCGTGTCTGAGAAATCCAGGATGTTGGCCTTGAGGAGAATATTTTTTGAAACCTTTGTCACGCCTGTCGGGCCGACGGTCTGCCGATCCCGAAGCATTGTTGAAGCATCATGACATGAAAGTTGGTTGAAAGGATGAGGTGTCGGAGCCCCATGATCCGGCAGGCGAGGGGAATGTAGTAGTACTTGCCCTTCGGCAGGACTCTTCTGGGCACCCCCTTCTGCCACCTATGCAGGTATGGCATCAAAAGCCTTTTATCGGCCACTGGAATTTTCCTAAGCCCTTACAGATACATATCGCTGGCACATGTCTCGATTATCGTGGAATATATTTGAGAAAATGGTGCATCCATTCTGCCTCTTCAGTTTCCTTATCTAAAGCAATGGATTGTGACTCCATTGTAAAGTGTGCAATACACATCTATTTAGAAGTTTTCCAAGACGCTACTGTACCATCCAAATTAAAGACATATCCACTCGTGGATTTTGAATCTTTTATATAGAAAATCCAGTTACAATCATTGTACCCTTCAAACACTACTGGATATCTAGTATAGTGCAACCCATAATCACGAGTGTACCTCAAGTATCGTAGCACTCTGATTGTATCTTTCCAATGATTCTCCCCTGGATTACTCGTATGTCTACTCAGTTTGCTAACAGAGTAGGCTATGTCAGGCCTTTTACAACTTATCAAGTACAACAAACTTCTGATTATCCTTGAATATTCTAGTTGGGAGACACCCTCACCAGAATTCTTAGATAAATGGAGGTTTGTGTCCACAAGAGTCCTAGCGATATTTGTATCTGACTTATTGTATTTCTCAATAATATTCTCAATATAATGAGTCTGAGACAATACAAGTCTAGTAGATGTTTTGGTAATTTTCACACTTAGAATCACAGTTGCAAGGCATGTATCCTTCATGTCAAACTTCGAGTTTAGCATGTTCTTGGTAAATTTGATAATCTTATTATTACTATCGACAATGTGTATATCATCAACATAGAGACATAATATAATGTAACATTCAGTTGTGTATTTGACGTAAACACACTTGTCACATTCATTGATTCTGAAGCCACTTGACCATATAGCATTATCAAACTTCTCATGCCATTGTTTTGGTGCTTTTTCAGACCATACAATGATCTGAATAGCCTACAAACTTTTCTTTCTTGACCAGGAATAGAAAATTCTTTAGATTGTTCCATATAGATCTCTTCATTTAGATCAATGTTAAGGAAACTTGTCTTTACATCCACCTGATGTATTTCCAAATTGCGCAAAAATGCTATCGCAATTATCATTTGGATAAATTTTATTCTCATAATAGGAGAATATGTATCAGAGTAATCAAGACCTTTTTCTGGTTGTATCCTTGATAACAAGTCTAGTCTTGTACTTACCTATTGACTCGTCTACATTCATCATACTTTTAAAAATTCATTTGTAGCCTATAGACTTACATCCTAGAGAAAGATCCGCCAGTTCCCTTATATGGTTCTACAGAGTGTAGTCAATTTCACTCTTGATTGCCTCTTTCCATCGGTCCTTCTGGAGAGCTTACAGCTTTCTTGAAGTCTCGAGGCTCACTTTCCAACAAATATGTTAGAAAGTCTAGACCAAAAGAAGTCGAGGTCCTTGCCCTTTTACTACGTTTAGGCTCCAGATTATCTTTTTGGTCTTGACTGCTTTAATCAACAATCTCTAGAGTATGCTTTATCAAACTCGATTCTCCAATGGATCTATAAGGAAATACATGTTCAAATAATATTGCATTCCTAGATTCCATGATCGTACTAAGAACTGATATTCACTACTATTGTGTGCATAACCAATGAACACACAGTATGTGATTTTAGGATGTGTCTTCACCTTCTTAGGTGTAGGTACCGCAACTTTTGCAATGCACCCCCACATTCGTAAGTACTTGTTGGAAGGCTTTCGATCATTCCAAATTTAATACGGGGTTTTGTCAAGTTTCTTCCATGGAACTTTGTTGAGGAGATCATTTACTAAAAAAATTACTCCCCCTACAAGTTCTGTAGTAGCCTGAAACTGATCAACATTGAGGTTTTATCTCCTTGAATGTACAATTCTTTCACTCAACAAATCCCATTTGATCGAGACAAATAAGGTGCAATGGTTTAGTGTATGATACCGTATTGAGCACAAAAATCACCAAACGGTACTTTATATTATCCACCACAATCACTTTCCAACATCTTAATCTTTCTATCGAGCTCGTCCTCAACTTTATTCTTGCAAAGAATGAACTTATCCAGAGCTTCATCTTTGCTTTTCAGCAGGTATACATAGTAGTTCTTCGTGCAATCATCGACAAAAGTAATGAAATAATTGTTGCCTCCTCTGGTTTGTACAAATTTTAGATCGCACACATCTATATAGAGTAAACCTAGAGGTTCAACAATTCTTTCTATCCTCTTGAAAGAAGATCTTGTCATCATACCTTTCACACAAGTTTCACATTTATAAATTTTATCAATGTGGAATGATGGAATATAGTCCAGGTTATTTAATCTATGCAAGGTGTCAAGATTAACATGACCTAGTCTACCATGCCATAAATTAGAAGACTCAAGCAAGTAAGTAGAAGGGGATTTCATTTTTATTCATCTTATTAACACTAGGATACATAGTCATAACATTGAGCTTAAACAATCCATTATTAACATAACTCTTCCCCATATATATCCCAGCACCACCTTGTTTGACTCAAAGATCATACAGAAGCCATGTTTGGAAAGCAGATATCTTGAAATCAGATTCTTACATATCTCTAGAACATACAGGACGTTGTTGAGAGTCAATTCTCTTCCTAAAGTCATCTTCAACACAACCTTGCCATGTTGAGCTATGTTAGAGGTAGTTGAATTGCCCATATAGATCTTCTCATCATTAGTCATAGTCTCGCGAGATCTGAACATTTGTCTATCAAAGCAAGCATAGCGAGTAGCCCTAGTATCCACTCACCATTATCGAGGATTGGGACCAACCAGGTTCACCTCAAACACCATAGTAGATAAGTTGATGTCTATTATACCTTCTAGTAGTTGAGCATGGGCATGTTGTTCGTTCTGTTGCCTGCATGGCTTGTGGTAATTAGTATAGCGGTGTCCAACCTTATCATAATTGTAGCATAGTCTTTGAAACACATTACCCTGTTTCTTAGCAACACATCTGTCGACGGTGATTTCTTACACTGTCGTTGAATGCTTCAATGGACTGAATCTTTAATCTTCTTCTTCTATAAACTTCTCACTAACAGTCAACCTGTCACAAACTTGCTGCACTCAAAGAAAAATCGTTAGAAGACCCCCCGCCTCTGCGGCTTAGAAGGCCCTCC
>NMUG010011143.1:0-10720 GCA_002855965.1 Monotropa hypopitys
GACTCATGTAAATTGTTTCATCAAGTTCACCATGCAAGAAGGCAGTTTTTATATCTAACTGTTTCAGTTCTCAATCAAAATGTGTAACAAGAGCAAGCATAATTCTGACAGTAGTAAACTTGACTACGGGAGCAAATATCTCATTGTAATCAACACCCTCTTTTTGCCTAAACCCTTTGGCCATAAGTCTGGCCTTAAACCTAGGTGTGTCATTTTCCTTTTTCACTTTAAACATCCATTTCGAATCAATTACCAAACAGTTTAAAGGTAAGGGCACCAAATTCCAAGTATTGTTCACATGTAAGGAAGACAATTCATCATGCATAGCACACAACCATTGTTTGGAATTCACAGAAGACACAACATTAGAATAGGTTTTAGGTTCAGCAAATTCATCAACTTTATTCAAGTTAAACACATGAGAAAGCATTTGGTAATCATCAAATCTAGAAGGCAATCTAGGTGTTCTTCTAGTCCTATCTCGGGCTAACAAATAGTCATCATTCTCAGGTTCAACAACATGATTATCAACATGATTCTCGGGCAGATTATCCATTTCGGGTTCAGCCATGGGCTGATTTTCATTTTCAGGTGGGAAATCATGTAACACATTTTCATGATTTTCAAACTGTTCATTTTCAGGGGGAATATTATCAACATCATTCACATTCACATTTTCAGGAATATGGACAACAATAATGGGAGGCTCCACCTCAATCGAATCACTCTCATTTTCAGGCAGATTTCTAGACAAACAGGGCATTTCAAGTTCATTGAAAACAACGTCCATACTAATTATTGTCTTAAATCCAGACAGACTTCTATTCCACAACCTATACCCCTTAGTACCCTCGGGATATCCTAGAAACACACATTTTTTCGACCTAGGTTCCAACTTATCACCTACTTGGTGAACAAGGGCACTACATCCAAACACTTTCAGATTTGAGAAATCAACAGGCTTCCCCGTGAAGACCTGTTCAGGGTACTTGCCTCTTAGGGGCACCGAGGGAGACCTATTGATAAGATGGGCAGCTGTGAGAATGGCTTCTCCCCAGAATTTTTTGGACAAACCTGCAGTAGCTAACATAGACCTAACCCTATCCAAAAGGGTCCTATTCATCCTCTCAGCAACACCATTTTGCTGGACAGTCCTATGTTTTTTTATACCAAATTCTTCACACAAATTGTTCATCAAAGCATTACAAAATTCAAGACCATTTCGCAAAACTTTGATTTTCTTTTCTGTTTGAACTTCAATCATGGTTTTAAAAGCTTTAAATTTATCATACACTTCAGATTTGTGTTTCATTAAGAAGACCCACACTTTCCTAGAGTAGTCATCAATAATAGACAGGAAGTAGCTAGCTCCACCATGGGAGGGGGTACTAGAGGGACCCCACACATCAGCATGTAAGTACTCTAGGGCAACAGTAGTAGTAGACACATTAGGGGGTGGATTTATAGGGAATTTAACTTTAGTTTGTTTTCCCAAAACACAAGAGTCACAAAATGGTATAGAAGACACAAAATCATTTTTAAAACAACCACTCTTTTTCAACAAATCTAGACCCTTATTGCTCATGTGTCCTAATCTAGCATGCCATAATGCGGTCAGATGCAACAGAGTTCACAGAATTGGCATATTCAAGCAAGCAAGGTTCAGCAAAGCAAATGTACAAATTATTCTTAAGTACAGCTTTGAAAACAGTTAACGCACTCTTAGTTATTTTCATGATCCCTTTACCCCATTTACCCTCCATGCCATCAGATTCAAGTGCAGCACATGAAATTAGATTTTGACAAAGATCTGGAACATGTCTAACATTCCTAAGCACATAAGAATATCCAGAATCAAATTTAAAACATACATCACCCATATCAGCCACGACACACCGCTTTTCATTGGCCATTGACACTGTCCCAGAATTTACAGCCTCGTAGTTTGAAAATAGGCCTTTTAGAGGTGTCATGTGGTATGTGCAACTAGAATCAACAAGCCATTCATTTTCACACAAAGAAGAGGGAAACACAGAGTTCACAAATGGAGTATCACAAAAGACAGTCATCATAAACACATCATCAGTTTTTTCAGAAGCTACATTAGCTTGATTAGATTGGACTTTCCTAGTTTGGTACAATCTTTAATGTAATGACCTGGTTCACCACAATTGTAACATTTTCTAATCTTAGACTAGGGTTTTGACTTAGACCTAGTCCTTGACTTAGATTGTTTCTTCTGTTGACCCCCACCAACCCCACTACCATTGGAAGGTGGACTATGATCCCTATGTTGAGACCTACCTCTAACATGCATAACTTCCCCTTTGTGACTCTTAGTAGATTTTAAATCTAACTCTTTAGACTTAAGGCCATTAACTACAATGTCAAGGGATATGCTATCTCTGCCATACTTACTTGCAGATTTCAAATCACTATAGGAATCATGTATATCATTCAACAGAACAATTGGGGAATATTCATCAATGTGTTTATCACCAGTCAACTTGATGTCCAAAATTAGTTTTGTGAAAGCATCAAGATTGTCATATATGTCCTTGCTCATATCAAGCCTAAACTTGAAAAAAATTTCAAGGAGATACAATTTACTTTGAAGAGAAATTTCAGTGTACAATTCTCCAAGTTTTTCCCATAACTCTTTGGCAGAGTCTATAACACCAACTTTTCTCAAAACACTTTCTGACAGGTTTAAAATAATGGCTGAATGTGCCAAGGCATTCAGCTCATGTTTAATTGCCTCAGTGTCCTTGGTGGAGTACACCCCATTGATGGCTTTAAACATTTTTTGTTGGATTAAAATCCCTTTCATTTTTTGTTTCCAAATAGAGAAATCAGTTTTTCCATCGTAGGGTTGGAGATTGTACCCAAACATTTTGAAAAACAGTTTGAAAACAACTTGTTGATTGGTGATTATCACACAGAATCACACACACAGAAATCAACCAAAGGGCAAATAATGTACAACAAGCAACTCAGTGTGAGGGGAAATCACAAACACAACCAGTAAATGTGGAGCACCACAATAACTCAGACAAATCAGATAATGCAAGAAATCCTGATAATCACTTGATCAACTCAAACACTGGACAGTTTGAGTGATACAAGAATGCCACAATTTTTGTTTCAGTTTTTTTTATAAAAAACATTTGTAATGTAAGACAACAAACAAACCAGGTAGTACCAATTTGATCAACACAATCAGAGATTCAAATGGCCAACTACGCCCACATAAGCAAATAGTCCTAAGACTTTGTCAACCAGTCACAACCAAGGGGAACTTCTCAACCCTATAGTGACTGAAGGAGACGAGTATCCACTGGAGGGGACTTCTCAACCCTCCTGTGTTGAGCAGCAGCTAAAGGGGAACTTCTCAACCCTTTAGTGCTGAGTGTATCACACAGTATACAGATTCCACAAGGTGAGCACACAACACTGTGCTACACAAAAAATTAATTCAGAACTACCGAATGAGTAAGTGAGCACACAACACTTTGCTGCACCAAAAAATAATTTCAAAACTACTGAATATGGTAAGTGAGCACACAGCACTGTGCTACACCAAAATTAATTCAAAACTACTGAATATGGTAAGTGAGCACACAACACTGTGCTACACCAAAAAATAGACAGTAATGAAAAAAGGTAAGAGTTTCCGATACTAGAGGAGGCTCCAGGAGGGAGTCCTCAAGAACGCAGCCCCTTTTTCTGACCGGGCAGACCTTCAGGACGGAGAGCCACAAATTCTCTCTTACTGGGTCAAACCATTCGGCTTTGCTAATTTCTGCGACTTTTCTTCCCGGTAGGCCTTCCTCCTTAGATCCTCAAATCTGGGGTTGCCGTCGCCGGAGCTTCACCGTACCGAGCAGCCGCCGGTGTAACCTCGCTCTGATACCACTGTTGGGAGGATACACGACCACCGGCGCTACTCCAGGTACCTGAGAACAATAAAAGAAAACAAAAAACAGTTAGCAAAACTTTTACAGCGGAAGAACAACAGTAACCGAAAAAACACAAAGATGATCGGGAACAGAGATGGGTTCCAGAGCAACCCAGAACCACACAAAAAAACGATAGAGGTGTATTTAGGCTCAAGTTATCTGAGCCCCCGTCATAGCAAACAAGACACGACAGTAGCACCAAAAGGGGGAACCACAAAGGATCCCGACAGCCAGCAGACCAGAACCCGAGTCGGCAACCTCTACCCACTCGAAACCCTCGTCGAAAAGCTTAACCAACACACCAGAAGGTTTCACGGTCACAACACATCTTGCCGGAGACGAACTCCATCTTCGGTGTTGGAGGGGGAAACCAACGGAGAAGGAGAAGCTTATCAGAATCGCACCATCAGAGACATGGTGGAAAAACCCTAACGCACACACACAGAGAGAAGACGAGAGAAGAGAGAGAGAGAGAGGATTTGGACTACCGACACAACACACACAGGGGTTATCGGAAACCTTACGCACAAAGGGGGTTAAATACCCCAGAGTTATAAACACGCGGATCATACACAAGCAAACGTGTAGCGAATAACCAAAACGGGTTATAACATAAACGGGCTGGAGCTACCAAGGAAGGGGGCTGGAATGGGCTGAGCTGGGCCAATTGATTTAATGAATATGGGCCAAATATTCTCACACAATCACATATTGGTCTATGTATAGTTTGGCTCAGAGGTTTTGGTAGAGAGCCATAGGGTACCGGCACACCGACCAACACACCAATTGGGTACCGGTGGGGATTCCGATGAGTCTTAAGTCCGGGAAATGAGTTTTTAAGGCTTGATTTAGATGGTTTTGGGTCTGCTTGATTTAATACTAATAGAACATGAATGTTATTTCAGTAGTGATTAAGGGCAATTGATTACCGTTTTACTTATTGTTAATCTATTTTGAATTGTTGATTCTAACTACTTGAGCTTTGTATAGGTGGGAAGGCGGGTTCCTCTGGGGTTCTTAAACGATAGTATTCTTCGTTGCATAACGGTATCAGTGAATCTGTTAGTTATACGAATTATATATGTGAGTGTGTGATGTATGATTTTAATATTATGCAATGTTGTTGATATTGTTGCTTATCTTTGAGTATGTTAAGATTTGTTGAACATGTGTAGTATATTATGGAGACATATAATTTGTTGTGTGTTGTTGATCATGTGGCGTGTTAAATAATCTACGAATGCTATTATAAGAGTTGTCATATATTGACGTGTTACTAGCATGATATAATGCTATTATGAGGGATGTACCTGAAAGCTTACCAAATTGGGACGTAAGACTGAATGGTGCAATAACAGTCGCGGGTTGCCGAGGTCTTAACACATGAACACATTAGATTCATTTCATATTAAGCAGATGTGTTTGTATATATGGGGCAACATATTGCCGTAAACCAACGAGCCATGTGAGATCGATTAACATTATATATATATGTAGGGAGCGATTCAAGAGACCAATATTTTTGACCAACAATTGGACCAATGCTTAATAAAATTTCATTCGGGTCCCACTATAATAATCCAAAATATTCATGATGTTTAAATTGATAAAATATAGGACTGTGTAAAAATTTAGCTCAATCGGATATCAATATGCAAGACCCAAAAAAAATTAAAAAGTAGATAATCAAATTTAAGGACGTTAAATTAAGAGAAAGAAATTAATTAAGAGAATTAAATTAATAAAATTAAGTTTTAAAAAATACATTAAATCCAGAAAGATAAATAGAAATTTATGGTGAAGTTTGGGAATTTTTGGAAATAAGAAATGGATATTAGAAATTAAATAAGTTAAAAGAATTACCGTATATTAAATAAAATACGAAATACGATTTAAGGATTACCGTAGTTACGACGTACTTTTTCATACCGAGATGTAACCCAAACATTAATTCAATTTACATTATAAATTCATTATTATCCTAATATATATTAAATGTAATAAAAAACGCAGTAAAACAAATCAAAATAAAGGAAGAGAGAGAGAGAGAGAGAGAGAGAGAGAGAGAACAGGGATTCGGCAGAGAGGAGGAAGGGGAAAAGGGATCCGGCGATCCAGCCGTCCGACATCTGAACCGATTACACCACTATGGTAATAACTCGACCACGATCTCATTAACATATTTTGTAAGACCCCGTCCCAAATAAATAGATTTTTCATAATTAAATAAGTCGTTAGAAACATTATCGAAATAAATGTTTAAATCAATTGGGGGTTAAGTATAGAAGTAAAGGAAGTAAGCTAGGGAGCCCAAGAGGTAGAGACCAGGTGCTCAAAGAGCAGGCCGGACCAAGCTGGTCCGGATCAGCCCAGACCGCCGCACAACCGACTGCCCCAATCCGGACCCGACTAGGCCAACCCAACCTGCCTCGGCGACAGCACGGCCAATCAAGAGCTTGGCAGACCTAAAGCGCTGACAGCTTGCCACAGTAGTTAGACGGATGGGACAACACATCCTAGGACACCATTTGCTTTTGGGGCGTCCGAGGTAGTCAGAGTCCTGCAGGACAGTCGGCATGCATGCAACTCTGCATGCATGCTGTTCGGCAGACCTTAGGAGAGGTCAATCCATGGCAATTAATGAAGCCAAACCCAAGGCATCTGTTGGTGTATAAATAGGACCCTCCCAATCCTTCAATGATCACAACAACTCCTTTCTTGCATTCAAGTTTCTAGAGAGAGAGAGTTAGTTAGTTAGTTTCCGAAGCTCTGGTGCTCGGCAACCCTCTAGTCGAACACTTAGCGTTTTTTCTCCATGTTCAGTAGCCCTCCGGAACATCTGTTCCACTAGAGCTCCCTCAGGCCTTAGCTCAGTCCCCCGTACAGCAGACCAGCAGTGCCCCCTGTCCGAACTAGTTTCCCCCCCGAAGTGCCCTACTCGGCAGAAGGTTTCTGAACTAGCCCGGTGAACTCAGGTAATCCCTTAGTCCTCCGGTCATATTGTATCATTGTTTTGCCCTAGCCTTGTTCGGCAAGTCCATCTAAGGACCTGGACGCACTGACCCCTGTTCGGCAAGCCTTCCCTTGGCTTCACCGAAGCAACCCAGAACCCTAGTGTTTTAGCTTGGCAGCTCGGTAATTGGCCAGCTTGTCCAGGAAAGCCTTGCTGACCCTCGGGTTGAGCTTTCTTCAGCTCGGCAAGTATGCCGGACCACCTCAGAAACATCCCTGACCTTCCCCTATCACTTGCCGACCTCCCACTTGCCGGAGCACTTTTGCTCGGTAAAAAGGGACAGTCCGCCTCTAGGAACCTTTAATCATTTGAGCTCGACTGAGCAACCGATAGCTCGGGCAATCAGCCCGGAGGTCTTGTGACCACTTTATTGTTCTTTTCGACCAATCATTGTGCCCAAAGTACCTTTTCCCGCACTACCATTTTAGACCAGTGCCCTTTGGTTGACAGCTCGGCAACGTCTTTGTTCGACAGAGCTTCTGCTCGGAAAAGCTTCTATCCGACAGAGTTCAGCTCGGGAGAACTTCTGCGCAATTACCATAGTGACCACCAGTGGATCATCATCTGGGTAACTGGTAACCCATTCATCTTTTTCCACAAATATTATAGGAACTTCTCGGTCTTCGACATCTTTATCGGCCTTTCAATTGTACATATGTCCATAGGATCACTTACTCAAAGGCATCATAGATGTGCCTTCCAGACTGAATTTGACTCTCCTCCTCCTGCAAATTCACCATGGATCACCTTGATTTTTCCAAGGAACCATCTTGATTACGATCTCAATCTTCATCTTTGCCTCTCCTTGTCTCTTCCCCCTTCTTATAATTCTTCTGGCCCTTCGCATCCACAAACCTCTTGAGGCAACCTCACCAGATCAGGTCCTTAGTCTGTTTCTTCAAATTAATACAATTATTCATATTATAACTGTGGTCACGATGAAACCTATAGTATTTGTCTCTCGACCTCTTATTGGGATCTGATCTCAAATTCCCTAGCCATTTTTGGTCGGGATCACCGTGCAAGTCTTTCAAAATTTGATCGTCCATAGCAACGAGGGGTGTAAAGTGTTGATACCTTGTGGGGTCCACTTTCCTAGTCTTCTGGTCCCGTTCAGAGTTCCTAGACTGATCCCTTCTCTTCTTCTCGATAGAGTGGAAATTTTCTTACTGAGAGGTTGTTCCGACCTCGTATCCTGTCCTTGAACGTCTAGCATTCAGGGTTTATTCTGCGTTCATGTACTTCTCAATCCTCAACATCAGCTCGACCATAATTCGAGGAAGATCCTATGTGATTTTGAACAAGAACTGCACAGACCATAACCCTACAATATAGGCATTGATGGAAACATTATCATCTACACTCTCTACCTGCATTACTGCTTTTGTAAAATGGGCGGTGTAGTCCCATAATGACTTACCACGTCTCTACACAATGGTCAACAAATAAGTTGAAGGTTTGTCGTAGCATTGTCCAACGATGAAGTAGCTTACGAAGATTTTCCCGAGTTCCTTAAAATTGTTGATAGTGCTCAGTTTGAGTTTGTTAAACCATATACATGTGTTTCCCTTCAATGTGATTGCAAAAGCGTGACACATGATCTCATCAAAAACATCCTGTAGCATCATCAAGTCTTGTAAGTTTCCAAATGGTCCAATGAGTCCGTAACACCACTGAACGTGTTGAGGGAAGGCATCTGGAACTTTTGTGGGATATTAGGATTTTTTCTTGTTCCCTCTTAATGGCTAGCATCTCGGCTCCCCTGAGGGCACTCCCTGCTCCATTCGTTAGTCTGGTTTTCTGGGCAGCGTCTGTCATCTCCATCTGGGTGGTGGGGTGGTTCAACCACGACCCTTGCTCGCAACTCTTAATTCTGCCTCTTCTATTCTTTTAGGGCCTTGGACACAATCTCAATATGTTGTTGCATCCTATTGAACATCTTCACAATGACAATCTGGGGGTTGCACAAACTTTGGCCATTCTGGTCTGGATTTGCATATGTTGTAAATTGCTCCTCTCTTGCGCGAGTTTGAACCAACCACGAAACGTTCACCAAAATAGGGAATGGAGTTTTCCACGGATTGCGCCAGCTGATGAAGCAGTTTCTGATGGGCTCATCCAAAGTGACCTAAAAAAAAGCAATTTGGGAACACGTGCATTGTCCTCCAAAACACATCCGCTGATTGAGTTAGATCGTGTGTCGCGACCCATCTCTAATAACTAGTAAAGACTGTTATTAAGGGACGGACGCGACGGCAAAGGAAGAACTAAACTCAAAAACCACCACACTACCAACTCAAACCACAACTACACAACAACTGAAATAAATAAAATAAAACATAACTTCTCTGGTTATAAATTTCCAGATGGTACAACGACTCAAAGAAAAGAAAAGGTACAACTCTGGCACATGGCCAACACAACTCCACACTACTGCTACTACAATAACTCAACAACTCGACAACAACAAACTCAACTCTGAAACAACACTACTACAACAACATGGCTCAAGGCCAAACAACACCACTACTACAACAGACTCAAGAAAAGAGAAAAGACTCACAACACCACACTACTCGTTAGCTGGACTGAACTGGGACACTAGCTCCAAGCACCTAAAAAGAAGAAACACAAGCGTGTATCAGCAACGACGGCTGGTGAATACTAATATGAAAAGCATAAACAAAAGAAGTCAAAATATCTAAGGATCACCTTTTCTTTTAAAACCAGACACACACACCCTTTTCCAAAATCATTTCCTTTTTGTAAAATTATCTTTACTTAACTCACACAACACCATTTTATACACCTTTTTAATATATATAATTTGAACACCGTTTCCTTTGTAACTCAACACCAAAATACAGTTTTATCTCTTTTATACTCAACACCAAAAATCACCTTTTAACTCTTTAAACTCAACACCAAACACCATTTATATTTAATTTAATAACACCATTATTTTGACCAACTTGTGGAAAACTCAACACCAAACACCGTTTATATTTAATTTATAACCACCATTATTTTACCAACTCGTGGAAACACCAACACCAGAAATGATCTTATATAGATCAACACCACACCACACCAAACTCACACCACACACACCACACCTTATATATATATATATATATGTACTCGTACTATAATAGCCAGGAGTCATTAACGTCCGGTGACTAACCGTTAAAGTCAGATCTGAAACCTTGGGTACATACTAGGATAGCCACTAGAAATGATCCAAGGGCCACTACATCAGCCCCAGTGGTAAGGACATATACCCCACCGGGTATATAAAACACCAACACCAATACCAACACCATTTGCACCACCGTGCATTGCACCATCGTGCATAATTGATCAATAGACCCACCCGATCTATGGCAAGGCTATTAAGGCACTCCAAAATATCATTTTTATGATTTAAACACCTTTTGAAAATATATATTTTACTCACACCAAACCACACCATTTTCTTATTTAGTAAACAACACCATTTTCTCATTTAGAAGTTAACACCATTTGTATAAATCACCATTTTCACCATTTATATGTTAACACCACACCGCGTATTTATAAAACACCATTTTCACACCATTTTAACCACACACCTTGTAAAATTACCATTTTGTTTTAAACACACACCAACACATATTTTACACCATTTTCCCCAAAACTCATTATTTTAAACACACACTGAAATCATTTGTATTCTTGTAATTTTCTTTAAAACCAAAGTGTACTAAAA
>NMUG010011144.1:0-10720 GCA_002855965.1 Monotropa hypopitys
GCTTAATCATAATTATAATTACAATTAGAAATTCCAGGTATTACATCCATGGTGTCGCCGAGCTGAGAGTTGAACATTTTTGTGATCATTCTCTGATACATTGCTCCGACGTTCTTGAGACCGATTAGCATGATCTTGTAGCAGAAGAGCCCCCCGGGGGTGATGAATGCCGTCTTCTCCTGGTCAGGGCCGAACATCGCGATCTGATGATAGCTTCTGTAGGCATCCATAAAGATCATACAGGAATGTCCGACCGTTGAGTCGACCAACTGATCTATCCTTGGGACATGAAATCTATCTCTGAGACAAGCTTCATTGAGGTTGGTGTAATCTACACAAACCCTCCACTTGCCGGTTTTCTTTTTGACCACTACCGTGTTGGCTAGTCAGGTGGGGTAGTGAACTTCTTGGATCGCCTGAGCTTCGGCCAGCCGATCAACTTTTTCTATGATGGCGTCGGCATGGGCAGCTGCTGACCGTCTGGCTTTTTGAACGACGGGCCGGCACTCGGGCCAAACGTTGAGGTGATGACTGATGAAGTTAGGATTTACGCCCGACATTTCATAAGGTGTCCAGGTGAACACTTCCACGTTGCTCTTTAGGAGGTTGATCAAGTCCCCCTTTTTTGCGTCGGCCAACTGAGAGTCGATAAGAAAGAAGCGCTCTGGTTCATCGACACTCAGAGGCCCAGTGACAAGGTCCTCAATTGATCTTGCAAAGGCACTTGTACCGACATCCTCCAGTACTGGCTGGTCCGGAACCTCCACCCAGTGAACCTGCTCGGGGGTGACTTTTCATTTGACAACATCAATCTAGCACTGCTTCGCAAACATTGGGTCTCCCCGAAGCTCTTCAACTTCTCGGCTACCAATGAACTTGATGACCTGGTGGTATGTGGAGGCCACTCCCTTGATGCTGTGGACCTATGTTCAGCCCAGAATGGCGTTGTAAGGCGAAGGGACGTCAACTACCATGAACTCCGCCTCGGTAGTGACCGAGCCGATGGTCACTGGAATAAAGATTTTTCCAAGCGGCCAGACAGAAACTATATTGAATCCCACCAATGGCACATCGGTCGGTTGTAGGTCTTCGACTTTGTACCCCATTTTCTTGAATAGGGAGTAGTACAACACGTCAGCCGAGCTGCCGAGGTCAACGAGGACCCTTCGGATGTGGCACTCGGCAATTTGCAGGGTGACGACAAAATCATTGTCATGAGGGTGTTGAACTTTGTCGGAATCCTTATCTGAGAATGTGATGGAATACCTGGAATTCGACCTCTGCTTCTTCGGCATTGGTTGTACCGAGAGGATTTCCTTTGCCTCGATATGCTCCAGCTCCGACCGGAGCTGCTCTTAATGTCGGTGATCTACCATTCCATGGATCACATTGATGATGCGCAAGGCAGGCTTTGGGTCCTCCCTTGGCACTACGTCAGCAGTCTTCTCCATATCAACGTACTCCCCGAGATGGCCAGCGGTGACCATTTCTTCGAGAAAGTCCTTGTAGGCTCTGCAATTTGTTGTCAGGTGGCCCTTCTCCTTGTGGTAAGAGCACCTGAATTTGTCATTGCCCTTCGTGGGTGCCCCAACCGCTTCTCCGGTCACCTGAAGAATGACTCCTTTTCGATTTTGCGAAGGAGCATAAAGGTTGGCTCTTTGAACACGGTGGTGTGAGCTACGAACTCATACGACTTGTACGTTCAGGGCTCTCCTGCCTGAACAGTGTTGGTCTCCTTCCTTTTGACCGAACTGTTGTTGGTTGAACCGTGGCCGAAGCGCTGCTCGGCCTTGCTTCTTTCCTCATTGGCCTTCTCAAATTTGGCGTGGAGCTCGATTTTGGCCATGAGCTCATTCATTGTGGCCGGAGGAAAAAACATTAGGTCTTCAAACTCTCGTCTGGAGTGGTCCAGACCGAGCTTAAAGGATGTTACTGCGATTTTTTTATCACAGTCTTCTATTTCATTATAGAGGTCCCAATACCGGGCTGCGTATTGGCGCAGAGATTCTGACCTCGCTCGCCGAAGGCCGAGGAGGGAATCAACCTCTTTCTTTACCCTGGAGCTAGTGATGAACTGATCCAGGAAGGCCGTTGACACGTCTTTCCATGGGGAGATGGACCATACTGACAGTTGGTCAAATCACAGCAGACCCAACCTCTCCTAGACTGGAAGGAAAAAGTTTGCACATCAGCGCATCCTCCCCTGAGTAGAAGGACATCATTTGCCGAAAGTGGACGATGTGCGTATACGAATCCATTTTGAGATTGTATTTGTTGAACTTGGGGGCAGAGAAGCCTGCCGGAGGCATCATGGCTTCAATTTCTGGTGAAAATGGGGAGCATGGCAACCTCTTCCTTCGGCGCTGCTCATGAGATCACTATGACTGGACCTCTCTACCTCTTCTTTGGGTGACTTCCTGCCCTGAGCGGGGAGCCTGGCTATCTCTATAGCCACCGTGTCTCTGATTTCTTGATGGTGATGGCTCCAGTCTTCCCCTCGATCGGGGTCTATCGGCTGGTATCACTGAATTGGGGCTCATGCGGTCAAAAACTGCCGACCGTTGACTATCGGCCGAACGCTCATCCCTGTGCCGGAGAGGTGAGAGGCACCGTCTAACGCGACGGTCCTCGATCACACCCCTCCGGGCATGAATCTTGTTCTCTTTCCTTCCTAGTCTGTTCAGGACCGAAGGCCTGTCCCCGCCGGACTTGCTTCTGCTCGGGGAAGGCGTCTAGTGCTCCGGCGTGTACTCTTCGACATGATTGGGGGTAGGAAGTGTCCTCCTCTTCTTGGTAGCCTCCCTTAGGTGAATCATTTCATGCATAAGGGCATTGATCTGATCGTCCCTCCTCCCCAGGTCACCCTCCAGTCTGCGGATGTACTGCCTGGTGGTGAGCTTGGCCGGAGGATCAGGGCATGGCTCGGTGTGGTAGCTGGCGTCTCCGGCAGGAATTTGTCCGTGAGTACGGACATCAGAGCCTTCCTCCCTGGCGATCTCCTTCCCCTTGGCCCTTCGGCCTTTAGACATGTTTCCCTTCGAGTTGTTTTGATTCTTGGAGTTCATCTTCAGACTAGAACAGAGAGGTATGAGTGTTTGGATAGTTGAGAAAGCTCCCCAGCGTAGTCGTCAATTGTTGAGGGATAAGCCTTTCAACTGGTGGTTCCAAACAGAAGATAGTGGTGATCGGATGAACTGCCTGCAAAAGAAGGAAACGTTAGGCTACCGGCAGATGTCGCCGGTGAACCCTCCGATGATTAAGTTAGCAAGGATTTTTTTTAGAGAGAAAGCAAATGGACAGAGTTTTGGCTCTAGGAGAGAGTGTACCTCAAACATTGAATGCTCTCCTCTATATATAGGATTATCGGAGAGTGCAGCACGCGCTTCGGCGCGAGTAGACCTCCACCCTGCACCATTGACAGTGCATCTGTCCCCCCTGCGCGAGTGGGCGGCAGGCCGATCGGTCGGCCTCTGACAATGTCGGGTGGCAGCGCCTGACGGCATTGGGCGGCAGAAAAATTGAAAAGGTGATCTGACATGCGGTGGAAATCCCGGAAAGTTGATTTCTCTGTCAGGCGTGTGTCTGTCACGTGCGGAGAATTCAGGATGCTATCTCCCAAGGGAATCTTCCCTGCAGTCGAGACTGATGTCCTGTCTGGCCGAAGGAGCACCCTTCGGTGTTTTGGGAATCGTCGGCAGGGAGCTGTCCCCGGGCAGTGAACCTTCTGTGCCAAAGTGAGCCCCGGAGAGTCCCCTCCGTCGGCCCTTGCTTTTCTCGGTCGCACGACCTCTGTCTTGTGATCTGGTCCTCGCGGAGGATCTCGTGACTCCGGCCTCCCCACTTGGTTCGGCCCCCAACAGAAGGTATAGGCAGATGAATGATTGAAGATAGACGTAAACTCTGACAATATGCACAAAGTGTGTGCTATCATAAAACCGCTGAAACAATGTCCTCTTATATCGTCAAAAATCGAGGAGCTAAAATGACATTTTGTTACAGAATTATGCCTCCAAATTAAATCCAAAAGGCATCTGAGAGGGTAGACTTAGAACCAAATCACTTTCTGTGCACATTACCATATTTTCTTCATTCAGCATCCAGAGCATTAGTATTACACATTGTCAATGAATTACTAGAACTAAATATTAGTAGAAAAGGAATACTTCGTGGATGGATTTGCCAGGTAAAAAGTGAAGACAGTAGTGGATCATAAAGTGGAGATTCTGGAGAATGCAGTCTTCGACAGCAGAACTGCAGAAGAAAAATAAAAAGAGAGGGGTAGGGGTAGGTAGGGGTGTTGTGCTTCTGAAAATGATGTCATAGGCTCATATTCTGCAGAGAGACTGCTTAAGGTAAAGTGTTCCCCAACAGCGTGAGCTGAGCAAGCCCTGATGGTTCCTTGACTCTATAGCCTCTAAGCCGTCTTACGATGGTCGGAGCAGAAGTCTTAGGGCATGATCCCAGCCTAGTTTGACTTGTTCTGAAACTAAAAATAGGATGGAGATTCACTCCTGATGGATCGTGGATTGCTTTCAGTGGATTAGTTTCGGATCAACTGGGGTCGCCGACGGTCCTATTGACCATGTGCTGGTCATTGGATATTGATTGAGTTGAGATTCCTTGGCTGGTATCTTGAGCGGATCTCAAGCTCTTCTTAACACTTACTCTGTCCCTCTTTGTTTCTTATCTTTCCAAGTTAGGATGTTCCAATATGCATGTTCACTTTGGACATCTTAGTTTCCAAAACCATCCATTACGATGAATCCTTGTGATTACTTTTAAAAGATAGGAGAAAGGAGCAATGCTGAAAGTCAATACCTTTATATTTGAACTACATTAAATGCATTCCCCATAAAGAGTTAGAACTCCCAAAAGGGGATTAACAAACAGAGACGGAGGGACAGAGACAGGGGAAGTAATACCAATGTTTAGGCTTAACTTAGAGGGGAAGCACATAGAAGAATGCTGTTGGCCCATATGGGTTGCATAGCATAGATGACCTCTCTGTGCCGAGATGGACACATGTACCTACATTTTGATTTCCTTTGCATGGAGATATCTCAATATGGATTCTTTGAGTACAAGTATAGTTTTTGATTGAAGAGAAAGAACTAGGATCTAGATTATATGGTCGAAATGTTAAAAGTCCATCTTGTGGTAATCTTCGAGAGATGGTTTTAACTTTTGATGGAGGCACTAGTAGTTGGCCTTAGTGTAATCTTCCAGTAGTTAAGAATGAAACAGTTTGTAGTGGAAATAACGGCCACCCCTTGACTTCTAGATGAATTAGAATCCAGTTACTTTACTTTTCCGCTGCACTTCCCTACCTGTGGGTAAGATGAAGATGCTGTCAGGGTGAGTGACTCCTTTCCTTGTCTGCCTTTATCTATAATTCTAATTTTATTGAGTAAACCAATGGCAGGTCAGTCTGCCTCCAATATTCTTTTGTTCTTTTGTCTGTTGATAAGAAGGGACTATGAACCATCTGTGCCAATTGTTTTTATGAGAAAGGTCTGATGTGAACCTTTGATGGTCATATGCCATAGGGAGCACCTTGTCACTGTTATTTTGCTGTGAACAGTTGATTCTCTCCTAGACATTTTTTTCTTGTAGACTAAAAAATTAGCTTTTCTCATATCATTTGACCATATCTGACACACTGTTGACTCTATGCCGTTTTATGTTTATATTTGGTCCACGCCGGAGACATCTGGCAGACACCGTGGTTGATCTGATTTATCTTGATAACTTTTACTGCGACTGGTGTTTATGTTTCGGCAAACGAGAAGGAGATGAAGAGGAGCAGGAAGAAGAGTCATATCAAGAGGGGATGTATGCCAGTGACTGCTGAACCAGAGTTGTGCCCTTGAACATATTGTAGAAACCGGAAGGAACAGATATAGTTTCTGACTTACCTTCCTTGGATTGTGAAGGCCCAGGTGTATTTAGATGAAAGAGGTTAGCCCATTGGATAAGGTTGTGAAGTGGTCCAGTCCAATCATGGTAACAAAGGAAATATTGGCCAACATATAAAATAAAAGGGTTGGGCCCTAATCTATGAATCTTGGGTATTTTTTACTTGTTTTTATTATTGTCCAATAATCTAATTCAGTTTTTATAATCCAATACTAAAAATCATCTTTTATTCAACACATATACCCAAGTTGTCCGTGTATTTTTTGGAGGAATATTGTGTCCGCGTGTTCGTGCCTCTTTTCCATTTTCCCACTTAATTTATCGTGTAAGCATCATTTCGTTTGTGATTGAGCATGGTATGGGTTTCCTTTAAGTGGAGTTGGGGAACTTGCTTGTTAACATTCACATTTAGAATGAGAAATTGAAAAAATCAACTTCTATTTTTTTTCCTGTTGCCCTTCATGTTGAGTGTCTGCCTGACACCATATTTTGTCCATTTTGAATGCAGATAAATACGTATCATATGTTGCTCCTCGTTCTGGAGTTGTTGGCATGGATTTTGATAAGCTTGCTATTGGAGTTGAAAATGGATTTGTTTGGGATATAATCAATCCTGGTTCTGATGAACGGCTGGTGGAAGATGAGTTGCCGAAGGAAAGCACATCTGAGGTAGGGGTTTCTGATGGTTCTGCCCATGGTTGATTTGATTTCTTGTTCTTTGAGTACATAGGTGATGCTTGGATAAAGGGCATGTGTGAAAGAAATTCAGTGTGGGACTGTGGTTATCAGGATAAACCATTCTTTTTTTTTTTTGGACTTTGCATTGCACCAAGGTTCGAACACAAAACAGGAAGAGGTAGAGTGAGCTGGCTTGATGTTCACTTCTGCTGCCTTCACCATGCTTCACAGTTCCTGTTTTGAGGTAAGGATTCGGTGGTTAGTCCTAGTTTACCCATTATCCAAGCATTCCCATGTCAACTCATTGATATTTTTACTTTGTTATGGCCCTTGTAGACTGATTAGGCAGTGCTATGAATTTAGTAGCCATCTGAAGCATACTTGCCCTTGGGTTTACCTTGGGTTCGTAAAATTATTAGTTCCTTCGCTTCTCATAATCTTTTAATCTAATACTAGTGGTTGGCCACCCACGTTGTGGGTGTGAAAGTGAAAGGGTATTGTGGGTGTAAGTGGAAGTGAGGGTAATTTCGGAACAAAAAATCAACAGGATGACAAACACCAAACTTGATCTCCCTTTATATATTAGAATAGATATTGCGGTTGTTAATGTTGAGGGGAGTTTTTAATGTGGCCAAAGCCGTTTTACCCATTCTGACAGTTTCTATGAGAGAGAACAAAAATACCTCCATAGTCCACAGAATGTGATTTCAATGGATGTTTCCTCCGATGAACTGGATTTAATCCTCTGTACCAACTCTCTAGGTTGCCGAAGGGGCACTTGCCAATGCTTCCAGCGGAGGAAATCAGCAAGTGCAAAAGCGTTCTAATTCTCCCAGGTAAAATATTACTATTGCATTTAATTCCAGATTTAACATTACAACAACTATCAAAATGAAGCCCAGACAGTTGACCCCCACACTTGCTCAAAAAATAATTGAATGCCTTCTTTTGTCAACAATGCAAGTTTTGGCGTTGTTTTATCACTGGAACCACCATGTGCAATGACGAAATGACGGGTGCCGCCTGCCGGTGTGCAATTGAATACCCTAACCCTAAGTTTTTATGTCATTCGTTATATATTGAGACTCAAGGCTCAGGTTGGATTGATATGTATGTATAAATGACAAGAAGTTCTCACTCACCGTGAACATCCTATATTTTAAATTGGTCAAAAAGTGAGTAATTTCTGACATCAACCATGACTTCTGAACTGCTTTTCACTTCTTTCTTTTCCAAGTAGTTTAACTGCTACCTTTTTTTGTGCGTTTTCCTTACCCAACTTTCTTATTCCAGTGTGTTATCCCACCTTAGAGCATCAATATCAGCCTAACAAAATTTAGACCAAATTATATAAAAAGTCATTTTCTATATTAGCTAGTCACATTTTTAAATGTATACATGGGGTTGTAAACGAGCCGAGCCGAGCTTTGACGTGTTCGAACTCAACTCATTTACAAACGAACTACAAATATGAGCTCGAGCTCGTCTCGAGCCTTAAGGAGCCGAGCTTGATTTATTTTTTAAACGAACATCTTTAAACGAGCCGAGCTTATACATACGAGATGAGTTTTAGAGTCGAGCTAAAAACTCGAGCTCGAGCTCGATTCAATTACTAAGCGAGCCAAGCCAATCCTTAACTATGTGAACCGAGCTCGCGAATGGCTCGGTTTGTTTACACCCCTATGTATACTACATCAGGATCTTTAACTTTATTAAACTATTCTCTATTGAATCAGGGTCCAGTCAGGCGGGTCCTGATTTTATAAAATAAGGAGGTTCGTTTTTCCGGATAAATTTTTACGATCCGAACCGTCCAATGTCTTTAAAATGTGTTTTAAGGGTTTTCACAAGGAATTGCAAAACAAATGTTAGGTAAGGGCTTCATCCGAGCAGTTTTTCATAAAACTACTTAAAATAAAACTGATTCGAACACTTAATTTTTTGATTTTTTTCATTCGTCTTGAAAAATGAACAAAAACATAAAACTATAGATCGAAATAAAAAACGTAGATAAGACTGCGCGCCACTAATGACTCTAAACAACGGATACCTTTTTTCCCGTCTTTAATAGACTGTCTTTTTATCATAATTTTTTACTTTTTAAGTTTCTTTTGTTGATAAGTAATCTCAAAATTTCAGGTTAATTTAATAAAAATCAAAACAATTAATAAATAATGGCAATAATATGGCAAAATATTTTGGCCAAAATGGTACCTAATGTCACGACCTTGGAAATTCGAAGCCAACCATGTGGCCTTAGATGCTATGCCCGCTTCTTGATTGCACTTAAGAAAGCCAAATAAGAGTAAGGAAGCAAGAAGTACACAGTAGAATTGAGAGAAGAGCTTTCACTAGAATGCTTGAAGATTACAAGAGATCTTGGAGATGGTTTGGGTAAATGAGTCCCTCACCTATTTATACACCCTGAGAGAACTCTAGAACAATCTCTAGAATGTTCTCCACTCCTCTACTATAGAATACTCTATAAGAATCTGTACAAGTATAGAATTATGTACAACAATCTAGAGAATTCTAGGAGGTAGTTCTAGAACCCTACTTAGAACTCTACAAGCTTCTATACTTCTCTAGGATGTTCTAAAAAGTTCTAGAGAAACCCAAAGAATTCTATCTCTAATTGAGAAGAAGCACACCAAATGTTTGCTAAAATGCCCATGCTGTGACATTCTCCCCCACCTATTGTGGCGACGCCCTCATCGCGTCATCTTGTGGAATAGTCGGATTTTATCTTCAAATTGCCATAATTCCTCCTTAAGCTCCCATCTTGCTTCACACTCCGATTGTCCCTTCCATTTCACCAAGTACTCATGATGCGGAGCATAACACTTCCTCCTGAGTATGCGATCGGCTATGATGTACTCCGTCTCCTTGTCGTGAGATGTAGTAACTCCCATTGGTGTTCTGCCTGACTCGCCTATGCTTGGATCCTCCTTGTCCTCATGGTAGAGTTTCAAAGTCGCGACAACTCAATTTTATAAGAAATCTTGCCCACTTTCTTGATTATTGGAAACGGTCCCTCATAGCGGCGAACAATCCCCTATGAAGTGGTCTTGTGGCCTTGTATTGCATTGGATTTAGCTTTACCATAACTAAGTAATACTGATGCTTTAGATGCTGAATGAAAGAAGCATGGTAATATGCACATAAAGTAATTTGGGCTTTTGGGTCTACCTTCTTTGATGTCTTTTGACTTTGATTTGAGGGTATGATTTAGCAACAAAATGTCTCTTTAGCTCCTCAGTTTTTGACGGTATAGGGGGGCACTGTTTCAGTGGTTTTATGAGAGCAGGCACTTTGTGCATATTGTCAAAGGTTAGGTCTGTCTCCAATCTTTCCCCTGCCCATACCCTCAACGATTGGGGACTACATGGGTTATGTTATATTGTTGTTGTTGTATGACTAAGTCTCCCACATTAAACTCCACATGACTCCTCTTCTCATTGGCCCACTTCTTCATCTTCTTTGTTGCCTTGTGCAAGTAGGACCGCGCTGCGTCCACTTGCTCATGTCATGATTTTGCTACTCTGAATGCCATTGGACTTTTCCCCGTATAGTCCATTTCGCGAGAGTGAGGCGTATCTGGCTGTCGTATATAAATCTCAAACGGACTCCGATTTGGTGCCTCACTCCTTTGTAAGTTGTAGCAGAATTGAGTCACATCAAGCAATTTGGCCCTATCACCTTGATTAGCACTCACAAAGTGCCTCAAGTGAAGCTCCAATAGTGCGTTCACCCTTTCCATTTGCCCATTCGTTTGTAGGTGAAAGCTTATGGAGAAGTGTAGTGTTGATCCCACAAGCTTGAAAAGCTCCATCCAAAACTTCCCGGTAAAGCATGTCTCGGTCACTTATGATAGATTGGGACAAACTCCAATATTTCACCACATGCTTGGAAAATAGCTTGGCTGTCTTCTCTGTTGTACAATCCTTAGGGGAAGGTATGCAAGTTGCATACTTCAAGAAACGATCTATCATCACCGTGATAGTTCCGCACCCTTCGAATTTGGGCAAGGCCATAATGAAGTCCATACTTATGCTTTCCCATGGTCGCCCTAGTGTAGGAAGGGGCTCTAATAAGCCGACAAGACATTGGTTCTCCACTTTGTCTT